>CM061551.1:126716712-126971712 GCA_030864225.1 Capsicum baccatum var. pendulum | reverse complement strand
GTTTCAATAGGAATAAAATACATCTGTATTTAAATATCAATCTCATTTTAATTTAAGATAAAATAATTTCAAACTCAAAAGTGTAAGGAATAAGGTAATTATGATATTTTAAAATCCTATTTTTTTTAACAAATTAATATCACAAGAATTAAAAAAATAAAAAATTCTGTCTTCAAAATTAGTAAAACAATAAGATAATTTTACAAAAAAATCAAATTATAAAATAATTTATTTGATTTTTTTTAAAATAAACTTATTTATCAATAATAAGAATTTTTTTTTAATCTTTGTGTTTTTTTATTTGCATCTTTATTAGAAAGGAAAAAGAAAAGAAGATAAAAACATAAGAAAAGTAATTACAAAGGAAAAAATAAAGACTCCTACTTGAAAAAAATAGTAAAATACACGTTTTTTGAAGAAAAAAAAGAAGATAAACTATCTTCCTGATTTTTAGCAATAAAATACATATTTTTTTTCTCTCTTTTTGACTTCATTTGAAAGTTAGTTGTTTGATTGTGAGTGCTCTTACATAATTGTTCCTTTTTTTTTTTATATATATTATTTCGTTATCCAACTTTAAATAAACTTAAAATTTTCAAAACAAAATTATTAGATGTCTAGTCTATTAATTTTCAGGATATGTTATTGCCATAAAATGAAGATTGGTGGAGTTTTCAAATTCAAAAATACATTTAGAAAAAGACTTGTTATTTTGATCAGACATAAAAATAAAAATAATAATTAAAATATAAGGATTTAAAATATAAATTTAAAATAATAACCATAAAAGCAATAATAATAATAACAACAATAACAATTTTAATAATAATAGAAAATAATTATATCTGTCTTTCTTACAGATATATCTACCATGAATAGAAAAATTATACGTAATTCTCATCAGATTCTTTATTTAACTATGAATATATATTCTTCATGTTCAATTTATTTTAAAATTATTTTATCGTTGATCAATATTATATTTAACTTTTGAAATAGGTGTACTTACTATGAATGAAAAATCACAGATAATGCTCATCAGATTTCTCTGAATAACTACAAAGGTATGTTCTCATACTTGATTTAATTTTATAGTTATTTTATTATTTTTGTGATTAATATTATATTTATCTTTTGTCACAGATTTACCTAAGGAAAATAAAGTTTCCACAAATCTTATGCAGATAAATTTCTCCAAAATGCGAAATGAATATTTAAGAAATTAACAAGTACAATCAAGAATAGAAAGATACAAAGGAGATTTATCAGACCATTTGTATAAAGAATGAATCGAAACATATTTGTATATGCACAAATATTATCATTTTTATTTGTCTTAATATATTTCTCTGTCACATTTACATATCTATTCTCTACTAAGAAAGTTATAAAATAGATTTATATGCATCTAATTATTGCAATTGATTTATCCCTCTCATGATTTTACTTGCAAATATACATTTATATATAAAAAATATTTACTAATTCTATTTGTCCTTTAAATTTTTTTAAATCATACAACTAAAATTTTGATAAACAACAAGTCAAATGAATAATAAAAGTCAATATTAACAATCAAATGATTTTAGATAGTGAACAATACAATAAAAAAATTATAGGTTAATCTTTTGATAATTATATGATTTTTCTCATATGATACGATTATGAGATTGTGTGGAAAAAGAAGTTGAGAGAATTTAAGAGAGGGGGCGGGGGAGAGGGGGATGGCGCACTGGCGGCGAAGGGAGAGTATATTGTTCAACTAATTAATTGAATTATATAATTTTTTGAATTATTTATTACAAATTATATTTATTAATTCTTAATTAATTTAAAATATATTATGTGCTACAACAAAAAAAAATTATTCTTTTAAATTAATAAATAATATTTCTAATGATTTATTTTTCAAAATATCCCGTGCATCGTGTGGGTACTTATACTAGTTAATTTAAGACCAAAAGATTCAAAAATATTCTTTATTTTTTTAAATTCTGTATCAAGTCACAATAGGTCAAAAAGAACCAAAACCTAAAACTTTTTACTCTGGGTAAGCTGCCCTAGCACTACTGTTTGATACGTGGGATAGGATAGGATATCTATGATTAAGTACTATATTTATATCATATCTGGTTGATGATATAAATTTAGGGTAATTTTCATAAATCTCACTAGTTTCCTTCTTAATTACTCTCTCTCATGATTTTTTAAAGTAAATTTTCTCTCTCTCAGATTTTAATTGTTCATATACATAACTGAACGTTATAATACATAAGTATCTTATGTATCATATCTAACTTCCTTAACGATATTTAAGAAAATAAATCAAGTCTAGTAATTATTCAAAATTGTACCTTATTAATGTGTGATTAATGAATCTCCTAATTATGTAAATTTTTCAAAAATACACTCCTAAAAAGAAATTTACCACATGAATCATCTAGAAAATTTTAGACCCAACGAAAAAAGACTCTTATAAAATAAAGAGACATGGAAAATTTTAAAACGAAAAGAAAAGAAACTCGTATAAATTTTTTTTTACTATGTATATCTACAAAAAGTTTTACTATCTAGTCTACATGTAAAGAAAATTTCAATGCGTAAATATGAAAAAATTTGAAACAAAAAAAAATGGACTCCTATAAGATTTAAAGAACATGACCACAATAAACTCAACCCTTATGTATAACTATGCTATGTATCATATTAGATTGAATAAATTCATATACATTATTATATAAGGGTGAAATAACAACAGGTCATAAAAACATGGCAACAGTGAATCCCAATTCTTATACATAACTGTGGTATGGATCATATTATAAGAAATCAGTCTATATATATACATTATTATACATTACTATGCAGTGTATAAAGATGTGAAATAACAACAATTCTTAAAAAGACGTCTCCAACCACATGCATAACTAAGTTATATATATGGTTGAAATAACAACAACTCATACTTATATAACAATGTATAAAAATACATAAATTGCCAAAAAATGTTGATTCAACAATAAAAGTACTATATCTTTAGAAGACACGGTCGTGATGTATCTTTACTTTTTTCTTACTTGAAGATTTAGCAACGTGCTTAATTTTTAGAGCTTGTACGAACAACTTCTCTCAACCTCTTCATGTTGGCGGGATCGTTTCGGCGTTTTGATTTATTTTTGTACGGACCACTTCCCACAACATAGTAATTCGTCAATTTTTGATTTAGTAAACTTGAAAAAAATTGAGAAATTAAACTAAACTTCAAAAGAAATTGAAGAAGATCGATGATGATATTGAGCAATTTGATAGGATAATATTTGTAAATTCAAATCTTGAAACCATTTGATTATGATTGCTTTATTTTAGACACAAATTGTGGAGCATTAGCCATAATAAAAGAAAAGTTGTGATATATATATATATATATATATATATATATATATATATATATATATGAAAGTAAAAAATAAAATATTTGTGATTACTTTTGATGGTTGAGATTTGTGTAATAATAGAAACTTAGTGTGTATATTTATGTAAAATTTTTAAATTTATTCTTGAACTAATTTATACCATCAACCTGTTGGATTTAAAATTGAGAAGACTTTATGCGGAAGCTATAATTGCAAATCATTGTGGTGATAATTCAGATGATAAACAAAAAAAATACTAAAAAACATACTATTGATAGGATTTGGTCAAACGACCTACATATTGAAAAACTAATTAAAACATATTGAGAAAAAATCTCCTCCTAAACAAGACTCATAACGACTACATTGTGGACGCTATAGTGTTATGGTATGAGAAGAGGGTCTTCTATTTATAGAGTTTCAAAACCTGTCCTCTAAGAAAGAGGTTTTCCAAATATGGAAAATATTATATTTTCCTTTCAGAAAAGTAAAAAATCATTATGGTATTACTTATTTTTCTTTCAAGAAAAGTAAAACTTAAACTTGGTAAGAAAATCAGGACAAAAATCCTATCAAATCTCTCCCTTTTGGCTTAATTTTCTTAACTTGATCCGCCTTCTTCATGTTATATGCATAATTTTTGTTTTTCAGTTAATCATCATCACTGCTGCTTGTCATGGTTAAAAAGTTGATATTGGTTAAAAAATTGAAACCCTATGTGTTAAAACTAAAAGCACGGGTTGATATTATTGAATCCATGTGTTATAAGTAAACAAGGTTAAAAATGGAGTCTTGTGCAATGAAAGTGAGCACAAGTTAAGAGTGAAACTCATGCATTAAAAATAAATGCATGAGTTGAAATGAGGCCAAGCGTTGAAAGTAAGCAGGATTGTTGAAAATTTGTTTAAAACTTTTCTCCACATGTAGCTAGACGAAATCGTCAAATTGGTTGCAACTTTGATTTTAAACTATCCCCAGTCTGAACCATCGGATCATTGAACCATAGGCTCTGATACCATTTGTTGGGTTCGAAATCAAGAGGGCGTCATGTGAAAGCTATTAGTTGCAAACCATCGTGGTGATAATTCAAACGACAAAGAAAAACATACTAAAAAATATATTATTGATAGAATTTGGTCAAACGACCTACATATTAAAAATAATATTGAAAAAACTTAAAACATATTGGGAGAAAATCTTCTCCTAAATAAGACTCATAACGACTACATTGTGGATGCTATTGTGTTATGGTATGAGAAGGGGGTTTTCTATTTATAGAATTCCAAAACCTTTCCTCCAAGAAAGAGATTTGCCAAATATGAAAATAAGTTATATTTTCCTTTCAGAAAAGTAAAAGTAATTATGGTATTACTTTTATTTTTCTTTCAAGAAAAGTAAAACTCAACCAAATAGAGAAAAATTTAATGCCAAACTTAGTTTGATATATTTCACTTTATCTTATCTATTATGAAATTCTTTTATACCACTTCTCATATAATATATATTGTTGATGCATTTTACTATTAAAATTAAATTGCATGATATATAATTGATGGACATAAAGTGAAGAAAGTTATGTCATTATATTCTATAACTCTTGTAATTTTTAATATTTTATTTGTCCTTATCTACCACATTATTTTGTGTCTTTAGTCTTATGAGTTAGTGGTAAGAGTGAGAATTTTTTTTTATAGGACCACCCTTAACGTATTTCACCTATTTGTGTATGGAGGTAGGCTGCTTCTTATGAGAATTGGGCTTCTAAAAAATGCTCATGAAAATTCGGGATAGCACATGACCGTAATGTGCTGGATATTAAATCTTATATCAACACCTTGATTATTGTGTGTAGACAGTGATACTTTATTTCCCTTAAGTGGTCATAGTTCAAGTTTGAGACCACTACTGATTCTGAAGTAAATGTTATTGTTTTACTAAGTGGAGTATCAATGCAGAATACACCTTCATTATGCACAATAGTTTCCCTTCAACTAAATTGGTGAACTCCCTTATTTAAATATTAAAATGAGTGGAGGTTTGTTGGTGCATTTTAATATTAAAACTAAATTGCATGATATATAATTGATGAGAATAAAGTGAAGAAAGTGGTGTCATTATATTTTAATAACTCTTGTAACTTTTAACACTTTATTTGTCCATTATCTATCATATTATTTTGTATCTTTAATCTTATGAGTTAGTATGTGGCCATAAATTTCTTGTAACTTCTACCATAATTCTACCTTTTTATGTATTGTAATTCATATAAAATATGAAGCCCCTAAAACATTCATCTTCGTCACTTAATATTTACTACTCCCTCATTTACTAAATGGAAGAATACTACACCTATATAAATGATGTTTTCTTCCTTGTGTTAAAGAATATATGAATAGAGATGAGTGGTAATATATTGTGAGTGACAAGAAAAAGATGATAAGAGAAAATGTAGTAGTGAACGAGAGAGTTGAGATATAGAAAAAATTCTATGTCTTCAACTATATTCACTGTACAAAAGAGAGTAATTATATTAGGGAAAGAGAGGGTTGAGACAAAGAAAATATTCTAAGTCTTTAACTATATTCACTATAAAAAAGAGAGTTTCATATTTTGAAGGAAGATGTTTTTATGGTGGAACTTTAGACTCTTCAACAAACTCGAAGTTGCTCAAGTTGTACATTGTTGATGGGCTGTTGTATCCTTGAAGGGACAGGTCAAGAGATATACTGTTGGATCGGGGTAGATTATGCCGCAGTAGACTCGAATATCCTTAAAGAGAGCGAGATATCCGCACCGCGGACAAAAAGAAGATTATTTTACTTTTTTCATTTTTATCCATTTTATTATAAACTGTAATCATTATTATTTGTTGCGTTGTTCAGAAATTATAATCGTAGTAGTTTAGGAAATTTAGCCTAGTGTATCAAAGGGCGCTGTTCTTCTACATCTTTAACATGCGGAAGTCTAATTCACGTGAAGCAGTGATCAGTTCACTAGTTTAATTATATTTCCATAATATAATATCATTCCAATTTTCAAATCACTCACTTTATCTAATTGTTTATCCGATAAGCATGTTGATGAATTTAATGACATTAAAGAAACATTTTTTTTTTTAAACAGAGTTTAATTTTAAGTTAGTTGAGTTGGTGTAACAAGTGACATCTCATAAAAAAATTGAAGATGCATTCTTATTGTCAACTTCTTTTCAATTGGGTTTGTTATATAAAATTTACTTAATGTAATTAACCTCTCGTATGTAATTTGCAATCCATACATAAAAACGAATTTATCAATACACAATTCTCGAGAAAGTTCCCCAAAATACATAGCTAATTAAAAGATGAACTAATAGTATCGCAAAGAAAAATCGGATTGGATTCGATTTCTAAGTCAATTTTCTTAATTAAAGATGCACAATATGCATGTTAAATTAAATATGCAGTTTAATCAAATAATTAAATGAGATAAGAGGCATTGACCCTTCTATTAAGGGCCACAGGCATACGCTGTGCACATCCCTCTGATTTTTTAGTCACATGGGGATTTAAAAATTTATGTGGATCAATAAATGCGAACCTACGTAGATGGAGGGTTCAAATAATGAGAGTCAGTTTGATTAATTTTTAAAATTAAATTATAACAATAATAATAGATCATTGTAATCCATAAAATGGGTTCTAGTGAGTGTAAAGTTTACGCAGTTCATATCTCTACCTTAGATGTAGTAAAAAAGTTGTTTTCGATAGACTTCCAGCTCAGGACACATAATAGTATAGAAATAAACGACAAAATGGTATAACACATCGCTAGATAATAAAAGAAACAAGACACCGGCAGAATAACACTATAAACTATCTTATTCGAGATCACAAACATCAGAATACTACGGACAAGAAACTACAGGCATAAATAAAGACAAAACCTTCCTCGCTACTATTACGTTTGGATGCACTCCTACCCACTAGACCTAATTTAATTTCTAAGGTTAAATTACATTAAATTAATTCAAATATCAAAGTTTGAATATTCAAAAATTATAGAAAATGTATTATAAAATTGCAATTTTCTCATATCAAATATAATATGACAAAAAAACATGTTAGTCCAAATTTATATGTTTGTTTCACAAAAAAAAAATAAAAATACTGTCACAAGTAAAAAATAACTAATGGAGTAATATTTTGGTTACTTTGGTTAGCGGAGGGACCCTGAACTCTATATATACCTTTGAGATTCCACCAATTCCACACCACAATTTGAAATCTTTCCAAAAAAGAAGCTAAGATGGCCATAACTCTCAAGTCTTTAGTAACTCCTTTGCTTTTGTGTGCTTTCTTTATCCTTATCTTACAGGTTTGTTTCTTCATTCTTTGAATACCTGCCTATAGTATTTTATGGGCAGTTCTTGAATATGAATTACCTACATACTTTTGTCCAAAAAAAAGGATAATTCATTAGGCTAAGAGTATTGTAATATGTTGTTTTCTTGTTGAAAGCAGGTTGCTGCAGAGGATCCACTATCTGAAGGTGAAGATGAATCTGCACCAATCCTTCAAGTACATGCTCTTCTGTCGATAATGATGATGATATTGTCATTGTTTTCGGCTCAAATTTTAAAAGTGAGACTCCTTATTTTTTGGGTGATATTAATGTAGGAATCGATCGTCAAATATGTCAATGAGAATGCAGAAACTGGATGGGAAGCTGCATTCAACCCTAAATTATCGAATTTCACGGTGAGACCATCATATAGCTAAAGGATTTAACTTCTAAACGCTGGTAGTGTAGAAAAAGAAGATGACTCCCTAAAAGAAGTGGGGTTAATAACCTTGAAAAAATGATTAACCAATGACAGTTCCATTTTCTTTTAGAGGGATGTCTCATACTTTCCCATTCAATTTTGCAGCTATACACCAAAAACATGCTTTTATAATTATGTCTATATAATGTTTGGTTGTCACAGGTTTCCCAATTTAAGGGCCTTCTTGGAGTTTTGCCTGAAACAGAAGATGATTTGGAGGGAATTCCTATTCTAACTTATCCAAAACCTACGCCATTGCCAAAAGAGTTTGATGCACGAAAGGCTTGGCCTCAATGCAGCACAATTAGAGATATTCGGGGTCAGTTATTTCACTTCCTTGCTCCATCTGTTCGAGCTAAAATTCCATAATGCATATTCTAATGTTTTCCATCTTTGCACATGAATCACCGGGACAAATTTGAATCACAGATCAGGTGATTTTCTGTTAATGGTCTTGTTTCTTTCCATTAAATGACACATTTAAGGTCGTCTACGGTGGTCGTTTAATCTTATAAATATATTTCAGGGACGTTGCGGTTCTTGTTGGGCTTTTGGTACTGTTGAGGCGCTGTCTGATCGTTTTTGTATCCATTATAACTTGGTAAATTTTTGTTGAACTGTGTGACTGCCTAACTTAAACTGCTAGAAATGAAACATTTTTGTTCACTTACTCATATCTTCAGCCCCCCTCTCATGTGCGAGCCTAATTCTTTTTCACGAGTCAAGCACATAACTGCCACCTTTAACAAAGAAACTAGGGAATTAATAATATAGAAAAATTCCAATAGAAAAAAAAACTGCAATGATGTCAAAGGGAATTGTTTTATTAATAACCTAGAGATATACATTTATAGAAGCAATTCCTAACTAAAAAGTAGAAAAACATGTTAGTGACTTATATGCAAAATCAAATCACAAATAAAAGGTAGGAACTCTCTATTCTAATTTTTGCAAATCTTTTAGAGATAATGCAACTTTGTTTTCTCTTTTTGCAATATCCTGAGACATTTTCAACATAAGATGCAAACTTGTGAAGTACTTTGATTGTAGTTATGGTCACTGATTTTAACTTCTAATGTGTAATGCAGAATGTCTCTCTATCTACACATAATGTTTTAGCGTGCTGTGGCTCTTTTTGCGGAAATGGTTGTAAGGGTGGAAAACCTATAAGAGCATGGCGATACTTTCAACGTTGGGGAGTGGTCACAGAAGAGGTAAATGGTGACTTAATTATTTTGTCACCTCAGGAAAATTACAGGTTTCCGTAAACCATCTAGAGTAGTCAGTGGTGTGTCTCTTTATGATCGATCACTAACAAATTGAGTTTATACTGGCAGTGTGATCCTTACTGTGACCAGATCGGACCTGAAGGTTGCAAGCCTATATATCGCACCCCAAGGTGTAATAGGAAGTGTGTCGACGAGAACCAGTCATGGGCGAAATCAAAGCATTATAGTGTCAATGCATACAGGATCAGCCGTAATACCCACAGTATCATGGCAGAAATTTACAAAAACGGACCTGTTACTGTCTCTTATACTGTGTTCCAGGTAACAATAGAAGTATTAAAATAGAGCAACAGTTTTGATATTGTAAATTATGTCATACAGTTTTCAAATAAGGCACCTATGTTTCTTTTTATTAGCAACACTTTCACGTACTCAATGCTTGAAACTTCTTGTCAATAACAGGATTTTGCTCACTACAAGTCAGGAGTTTACAGGCATGTAACAGGGAGAAGAGTGGCAGGCCATGCCGTTAAGCTTATCGGATGGGGAACTAGTGAGCAGGGAGTGAACTACTGGGTATGTTGATGTGTTCAAGTTATGGGCTTCTATTTTGTATTTAAAATCATACATCATTTCGTCAAAATTTAATCACCTTCTTTATATCTTCTTGCAGCTCGCTGCTAATTCTTGGAATAGAGGCTGGGGTGATGTATGTCTTTGATTTTCTCACCACTTCATATGAACAAAAAAACACCTTAAACATTGACGACAGCTAACACATCTATATGGCTTTAACTTACACGTACTGACAACGTAAATAGGATTGCAACCGAAAGCAAGTTATTTACTACATTATATTTTAAAGTGAGTAAATTAAGATTACTAAAGACATGAAGTTACTTGTTGTATGTCATTTTTAAACCTAATTGCTTAAACGAATATCGTATACCATCAGTGCATGTAAGGTAAACTCCATTGTATAATAAGGTTGTGTCCAAATGATGAATGTATATATCTCCATGATGACAGGATGGATTCTTCAAGATCAGAAGAGGAACAAATGAGTGTGGCATTGAAAATAATATGGTGGCTGGATTGCCTTCACGAAGAAATTTGAATGTGGAACTTGAGGATGCTTTACTTGATGCCTCAATTTAAAATGCTACTGTTTCTTCAACATAATAGTAGCAATGTAATATGACTTGTGAACTTGCATGTTTCATCTTGTCGATTTAATCTGTATACTTAATAATTAATACCAATTGTTGGTAGGTCGAGGGTCTTCGGAGACAACTCTCTACCTCCAAAAGGTAGAGGTAGGATCAACGTATACTCTATCCTCCTCAGACCCTTCTTTATGGGATTTCGTTGTTGTTGACGTTGTGGTCGTTGTTGTATTTGTTGTTGTTGTTCCAATAATCACTGTTTTTTTTGGTTACGTTATTATTTCCGGTTTGCAGTTTTATGACTTTGAGAAATAATTCTACTCTCTCATTCACTTTTACTTGTCATTTTTTATTTTATTTCAAACATCTATAAAATGATCTATGATTTTCATATTTAATACTTGTTCTATGTAAAATTTTATATTCAATTCTTAAATAATAAATTTTATTTTGAGAATCACATTTTTAAAAATTTAGATTCCTTATACACACTCACCTTTTAAATTAAGAAAAAATGATCATTTTTTTTTGTTTTGAATTTTATGTCACACATTGTTCAAATATCCAAAATTTATCTCACACATTGTTCAAATATTTATATAAAATTAATCAAGTTTGGTTGACTTATTATCTGAAGCGAAATATAATAGAATAAGAGTGAGATATTCAAGTCAAATATCTAACTTACTTGAATTTATCAAAAACATTTTTGAATTGAGAAATTAAAGTTCAGATATACATTATAAGTCATTTGATTTAGAAATAGCTGAAAAAAAAATTGATTTAGAAATAAAAATAAGATAATAATGCTAAAAAAGAGTAACAAAATTAAGTAGTAGTAATAATAAACTAAAAATGGTTGTAGTAACAATAATAATATATAATAATAATAATAATAATAATATAATATAATATAATAATATATTAAAAGTGTAAAAATCCTTAGAAAAGTGATTTGAACTTTTTGTCCTTCCTTTAAACAAAACTGTCTTTTTGTTATTTTATTTAATTTATTATTTAATTATTTTATTATAAAAAAATATTCTAAAATAAAATAGAAAAATACTCCTAAAATATGAGTCTATTAAGAAAATGCTTCTATAAATATTGAGATGTGGATTTATAATATTATTCTTACTACTCGTTGTAGGAGAAGAAGATTTTAGTGCTTTTTGCCTCCAAAGCTTAGCTAGACTATTGCAGATAAAGCATTAACCTAATATCCTTTGTGTTCATCTCTTTTTGTCACGAGGACTTGCAAATATTCTTATTCTCTAATTAGTTCAAGAATGAATTCTTTTATTATTTGCCATAGTAGATGGAGAAGCATTATGTAATACGTTTTGTTTTTTTCAAAACCTTCTTACTTCTTAAGATTTTAAACCATGTGGGAGTTAATTTACTTAATTGAAAAAATATAATAGCTGAGTGGATGCTTAATTTTTAATCCTCAACTTCTTTACTGTTTTTGTCAACATAATGGAATTCAACTTATATTCTGTGGTCAAAATTTTTGCTTAGACAAGAATTGTTTTCATCAAAATTGAAGCGTTGTGATCACTATTTTATTATTTTATTGTAGTTCATAGGCCGTAGATGAATTTACATGTGGTAGATCAAAGCGGGTCAGCTTTGAGTGAATTTTTTTAGCTAAAGATTAGGTTTAATTGTATTGTTTTTTTATCTCTGTTTTGAGAATTTTTTCGTGTAGAGGTAAAGTTTAGTTGTACTACTTTAATATCTCTATCATCATATTATTTTGTTATAATTTACAGGTGGTAGATGAGTGTCGATCGGCTTTGAGTAATTTTTTTGGTGGAGGTTAGATTTAATTAAATAAATTCTTTAAAAATGTTAATTTTATTATTTAGACAAATATCCCATCTAGCGTAATATTTGAACTCAATACAGTAAGGTACACGCGCGAGACACGTACTCTAAACTAGTATTATTAATAACAACAATGTCATTAATCACGTTATCATAATAAATTACAATAGTTTGATGTATACACCAACCGGGGTAAGTTTTTACCCAAAACAATAGTATCAGTTGTAGCAATAATAATAATAAAATAAAATAATACAAAATTCATAAAAAAGGTAAAATAACAATGATAAGAGACAATAACAAACTGGTTTTCTTTTATCCCGTTATTAATTGAATTGAATTGGTCTTAGTAATTTCAAATATTTATTTCGATCCAACTATATCAATTGTAAGAAATACTATATACATTACCCCTCCCCCCATCCAAAAAAAAAAAAAAAAAGAAAAGAGGAAAAGGAAGAGATATTCTTTTAACAACTTGATATGATATTTAAATTTGAATTTCAAATTCAAAAGAAAATAATTGAGTTGGAGTGGAGTTCTAACTTTCAGACCTCTCTATATATACTTGTGCAATGATATTTATTTCCTACATTCTTCATATTATTTATTTTTTTGAAATATTTTTCGATCTAAAATCTTTATTTTTTATATGCAGACGAGTGATGGTCATATTATTTTTTTTTATAAATGAGCCTGAATTCAAGTAAGTAATTTATCATTCTAATTTTGTTCATTTGATTTTTGATAAAAGTAAATAAATTTGATTGTGTAAATGAAAAATAAAATCACATTTTGTTAAGATTTTGGGTCATGTATTTAGCTTTTTAAATGCTAACTTTGTTAGTTTTTTTGTCCTGATTTTCTTACCAAAATTAAGTTTTATTTTTCTTAGAAGGAAAATAAAAGTAATACCATAATTACTTTCTTTTTCTAAAAGGAAAATATAAATCTTTTCCATATTTGACAAACCTCTTTCTTGGAGGAATGATTTTGAATCTCTATAAATAAAAAACCATCTTCTCATACAACAACACAATAACATCCACAATGTAGTCATTAAAAGAGTCTAGTTTAGGTGAAGATTTCTCCCATAGATTTATGATTTTTCATAGGTTTTATGTCTTTCTAATATTAGTTTTTTAATATGTAGGCCCATTGGCCAAACTATATCAATAATATGTTTCTTTTTAGTAAGTTTTTCTTTGTTATCTGAGTTATCGTTCAATGGTTTGAAAATTAATAGCTTCCGCATGACGCCCTCTCGATTTTGAACCCAACAAGTGGTATCAAAGCCCATGGTTCAATGGTTCAAATTAAGGACATGTTGAGATCAAAGTTGCAACCAATCTGATGATAATGAAGATATATGTTCAAGATACTACATGTGGATAAAAAGTTTCAAACAAATTTTCAATAATCTTGCTGCTTCATCATTAAAACAAAATCAACTTTTAACCCATGTTTATGGGATTCAACTTTCAATCCCTGCTTATTTTTATGCTAGGGCTTCTTTCAACTCGTGCATTTATTTTTAACGCATGAGCTCCACTCTTAACCCGTGCTCAATTTCAATGCACAAGACTCCACTTTCAACCCTGTTTACTTATAACACAGGGCTCCAATAATATCAACCCGTGCTTTTAATTTTAATGCATAAGGCTCAATTTTAACCCATATCAACTATTAATCATGGTAAGCAACAGTGATTTATGAAGATCGTGTGAAGAAGGAGGATCAAGAATATGTCATCAAGAAAATCAAGCCAAAAATGAGAGATTTGTTAGGGTTTTTTTCCTGATTTTCTTACCAAAATTAAGTTTTATTTTTCTTAGAAGGAAAATAAAAGTAGTACCATAATTACTTTTATTTTTCAAAAAAGGAAAATATAAAATTTTTTCATATTTGGCAAACCTCTTTCTTGGAGAAAAGATTTTGAATCTCTATAAATAGAAAACCCCTCTTCTCATACAACAACATAATAACATCCACAATGTAGTCGTTAAAAGAGTCTGGTTTAGGGGGAATTTCTCCCATAGATTTATTTTTTTCATAGGTTTTTTGTTTTTCTAATATTAGTTTTTCAATATGTAGGCTAATTGGCCAAACTGTATCAATAATATGTTTCTTTTTAGTATGTTTTTCTTTGTTATTTGAGTTATCGTTCGATGGTTTGCAAACTAATAGCTTCCACATGACGCCCTCTCGATTTCGAACCCAACAAACTTTTGTTATCATTTTTGTACTATTATTTTATTAAAATAAATGTTATTATTTTATTTTTTATTATATATAATACTAGAATGTTAAATATAACGTAACATTTTATCAGGTCATGTTTAAAAAAAATATAATAACATTATAATCGAAAGATAAAGTTTAATTGATGTTTCAATACAGGTTTTTCTTTATAGCAATGTTTTTGAACTTGACGAACAATAAAGGAATACAAAAAACACAAAATTTTAGTTCATACCATAAAAATATATAAGCCTAAATTCAATAAAATTTAGCTTTATTTTTCTATCCATTAGATAAAATATATTAATTTTCAAATTCAAAATTTCAACATAACTTATAAACTTAAAATTCAATCAATTTGTTATCTTATTTTTTAAACTCTTTAATTTGAAAACAAAAAAGGAAATTAATCTAATAAAGAAATTAAAGTAAGAAAGATAGCATATTATCGAGGATTATTATAATTTTGAAGTAAAGTAAAAAGGTATTGTCTATTTGATTATCCCAACATTTAAACAACAACAACAAAAGGATTATCCCAACATTAAATGATATTTTTTTGACATTGTTAATTTAGTTTAGTAAAATTAACCTGACTTTTTGAAAATTTTAAACTAAAAGTTTATTTTGAATTTTAACATAAAAGGTATCATAATTTTATATTTATTTATAGTATGTTAATGTTTGATAATTGAGTTTTAATTAATTGATAAAACAGATTGTTTTGTGCTTCATGTCTCAACATCTACCATTTTTTGATCATATTTTGAGAAGGTATTTTTAAATAATAACGAGCAAAATCTTAAATAGTGTATACCATGTAATTATAATCCTAACAAATGACGAAATTAATGAACATTAGAATATCAAATCTAAATAATTTAAATTTAAAATTCAACTTTTTATATTTTGAAAAGGCGTCAGGCCCCTCAACTTGACGCCATTTTTCAATTTGGCACTTCAAGTGGACGTTATTCACTTTTGGCACCTCAAGTAGCATACGATTGTGTCATTTTATCACCTTTTGTACAATCCATCAAAATATATATTATGCGTGTAGTACACGCGCTGTGACGTATAAAGTAACTAATATATGTGTAAGGTGACCAATAATAATCGGACGTTAGTCATTTTTTTTGTACAAATAATTTCTAAATAATTAATTTAACTAAAAAAAATCACCACCCAAACCCCCGCCAACCCTCTTCTCCAAACACTCCTCCCCCCATGAATGATCTTCTCAAAATGCTTGCCTCAGTCCTCTTCCCCCTCCCCCTGCCCTAGTCCCACCCACCCACCCAAATCTTCTTCAAATGCTGCCCTTGGTCCCATCACGATTACCACCACAATCATGTTCTCCAAACGAATTATCAGAGTGTAATTGATAGGTGAAATTTTAATTGCATTGATATAATAACATGTTGGAATAAAATCTTGAAAACAATGGAGTTTCGTAGAACTTTTTTTCCCTATTGATTTTGTTTATGGACTTAAAATTCATTTTTGATTTTGATTTTATGCAAAAAAAAAAAAAAATCACATGTTCTAAGAGAATGGTGGTGGCTTATTATTTCTAGTGCGTAAGATAATAATGATGGAATATTTGTTAATGGTAGAATCTTAAATGGCGAAGAAAGAGAAAAGAAGAAAGATGATGAAGAAGAAGGAATTTTATCAGTGCTTGGTTTTAATTTTTTTTTTTTTACATGGATTTAGCTTCATTCTTCATTGATTTTGCTTCAATTTTCAGTTTTTCTTCATCAATTTTGCATGGTTTTTAGTTTCTATTCACGGATTTAGATCAATTTTTCTTCATCGATTTTTCTTGATTTTAGTTTTTCTTTATTAAATAAGCTTAAGAAAATGATGGCTAAAAACGAGGAAGAAAGTATAAATTAATGGAGATGAGATAATATATTTTTTTGTAGGCCAACTTGTATGTTACATCAGCCAAAAAAGTGCTTTCACGCATCTGTAGGTGTAATACACGTACCATGCCAACTCTGCAAAAGGGGCCACACTTGATGACTACTTGATACGAATTGACCCATGAGGACTCGAATCAAAGACGCAAAAAGTAAAGATAGATCGAAAAATAAGGATAGAAAGATAGACACAAAATTGATACCGAAAGGGTAATCGAAGGATGTATCAAATCCTAAAACCTCCCTTAATGACTATCAATAAGCACCTAACTCTTACGGTGACCGCAAAGAGGATTAGATTGCCATTACAACCAATGTTTCTAAACAAGGTTCAACAAGTGCTTTTTCAAGCACTCAAACGCTCCCATAGAGTTCTCATGAATACATCATGTAAGAGTCATCATAAAAAACTAGCTAATGAAATGTCTAAGGCACCTATTTATATTAGTAGCCTTTGCAAAACTAGCCTATTACAAAAATAGCCCCAAGTGGCTATTTCGGAAATAACCCACAAGGGCTCTTTATTCCTCGTGCCATGTCTTTCCTCGACTCCAAGCTATCTTCCAAACACGACATATATTGCTTGCCTAGGAGCTCGAAGTAAGTCTCCAAGTGCATTCTTGAGCTCGTTGCTTGACCATGGCCTGGACCTCTTTATATTGGCCTCGAATAATGTCATCAAAAGTTATGATAACCATTTGACTTGTATCATCCTCCCTTTCTTGAAAAGGATTCGACCTTGAATCCAAATCTTGCAAAACCAAAGAAAGGACAAACGAACACAAACTCCTCATGGAATGAGGGTTAGGGTTATCACAACAAATATCCTTAACATGACAAGGCTGCACATACTTAAAATATAACTAAGGATCTTTCATGTTAAATATTATAAACTCATTAAAATATGCACAAAGGATTTTGTTATTGAAATCAACAAGAGATATGAAAACTACAAAGGTCCTAATGACATCAAATAATCCAAAAAGTGGCACAACCTTCATCTTACGAGCCATAAGACACAATTGTTTCATTACCTCTTCAAGAGACCACACCAAGGATGGTTCCTCAATTAGTTCTAAAGTCCACAAGATCTATATAGTATTGTCATTCAAATAAGTGAACCAACCAACAAGTCCCCTACCCCTAATCAAAGCTATCACCACCCAATTGATTATTCCTTTCCAAGACTTCACATTCCTTTCCCTTACGAGTACTTTCATCTTTCAAGAAGAATTTTGCATCTTTAGGAGGAATGTTGTCACACCATAATGGGTTGTTATATGGAATATAGCCTTCAAAATGAGCTATATCAACTATGATATCTATACAACTAGGTAATTCACTAGGAGTGAGTTCATTTTCTTCAAACAAGATATTATTCTTAAAAAGAGAAGGGTTGATCCATGTAGAGGATGTAGAACATGCAAGTCCATTCTCTAAAAGACCACTATCAAGTGTCAAAGATGTTTCAAGCACATGATCATCCCGATGAGCTAAGCAAGAATTAGGATCTTTACAAAAAAACAAGCTCAAAGGGTCACTCCAATTTTCTTGACCAATATTCTCAATTTCATAACTCACTTGAGGTTCTCTAATCACATTACATACATATTCAAGTGATGGACTAGTTTCACACAAAATTTGTTCACACATAAGTTGATCAACACAATTTCCCCAAGATGATATACTATCATCCAACACAATGGGTTCAACACTAGGTGAACACAAATTAATCTTAAAAGAAGAGTCGATTCGGTCATCAATAGGATCAACTAGTGTATCCACACTCACAATATGTACATCATCATCAAGAGGTAAAGAATTATTAGAATCACATGTAGGTAAGCTACTTATCATACTCAATGGGCTACTAGACACACAATCATTATTTTCATGCATAAGAGTGTAAGAGTTAGCTATTTTACCTTGAAGTTCTTGAGCACATTCTTATTTACCTTGGTGTGAAGGTCCTCCACAAGATTTGGATTCAATTAAGATTTCCCTCATCAAGTCTTCAAAGGGAATCTTCTCTTTTAACACATGTTTTTTTCCACTTGCCATGTTGGTACCTACACACATGTTCCTATTAAAAGAAGGACAAAAATGTTAGCTCCGATTGGTGGTAACCCCCTCACTTCACTCCTTACAACCTCACTTTTTTCCTCTCTTAGGTAGCCACCTTGCATTTCCTTACTCCTCTCAATGTTTTATCTCTTAATTTTTTTTGGCTTGGAGTAAGTGACCACATTGCCATGAGATTTGGGAAGGGTAGGTGGAAAGAGATGGTTTCCCCATTGGTCTAATACAATTTGAGGCCAATTTTACATATTTAGGATCTTATGTTGTACAAACCAATCGGCACCTAAGCATAAGTATTCACATTCTAAGGGAATTATGTCACACCATACCTCTTCAAAGTACCCATCTCGAGTGAAGGAAACCTTTATGCTCTCGAAGACTCTATAGCCTTCCAAAATGTATGGGAAATGATTGGACACTCGAGGTATCCCTAGATAATCAACCATAAGAAGAGTTATATAGTTTGCGTGAAACCAATCATCAAGTATAAGAATACATCTTGGAACTTCACAAATTTCTACCCATATTATACATGATTGTCTTCTTATATCACTATTATAAAGCTTCACGTAACCCGGCACATAGATTGGCCTCAAAAACTCTTTCAAGGCACCCCAAGTTTAGGTAGAGTCCTTGAAAGTTTACCCCATGCTAAGGTCGGACCTTGAATGTACTTAAGGGCATATGTATCTTGTTCGACTTCACTCATAGCATAATTTTTTAAGACTCTTTCGCAAGGGATCCCATTCTATTTTGAAGATAGACAGAGTAGGAAGACATTGACTCCTACTATACCCTTCATTCATACCTTGGTTCTCGCTTCCACACATTTGATCATGGTTATATTCATAGCCCCCATAATCCCCATCTTCTTCGTAGCCATAATATTGTTCACCACAATCATAGTCTCCTATGTCGTACTAATAATTATCCGAGGCTATCAAAGACATGTTCCCCTTATACCACCTTGTACCTACAAAAATGAACAAACAAGATTAGTTGTAAAGAACCTCACCAAGACTCGTATGAACACAATTTTGTGATCCTCACAATTGGAGCAGAGAATGTTGAAAGTTGCTTATACTCCGATAGATAATAAGGTGTCAATCTCTACTTTGTGGTCGGAGTGGATTCTTGTTCGATCGACTCAAAGAAATAAAAAATCTAATTAAGGAATTGAATAAAAAAGATACAATGTGATAAAAAATAGAAGAACTAAAAAGAAATAGGACTATGAAAGAATTCGGACTCAAGAACTAATCGATCAGCTTAGTAAACGAATTACTAGTTGATAAGTAGTTTAAGAATCAAAAGTGGAGATTAGGAATTAAGAAATTGGAACTACTAATCAAACCTTGATAAATGGAGTTTTTAGAGTGTTGATATGTGTTTTAGAAATTTAATTAATATTGGAAAGTGTTGATAAACTTGGATTGGGGTTGTTGAAGTTGATTCACGCCAAAACGAGGTGATTTGTGATGGGTTTTGGTGGTCTGCGTTGGGGAAGCCCGCTCTAGCAGTTGGGACGCAGGTGTAAGGCACAATGGATATAGCTTGGACCTCCCTTACTTCCTTGAGTTGAGTTTGGGGTGTGGCCACAGCCTGGGCGCAGATGGGGAGCAAGTGGCCCACACTTCCATTTGTGTTTGGCCAAAATTGCCCTTCTTGAAGCCCTCTGTGTAATTTTCTCTTGGAATATTCTTGAAATCTTTTTAGATGCTCAAACATAAACACCCTTTAAATCTTTTTATTCCTTGTTTTGGACCAAACACCATGTATTGGATGAATTTCAATATGAATATAACAATCTTCTCAAGAAGACACCAAGAACACTAAGAACATCAATCTTTCTAACTTTTTCTCCGGAGCTTGGAATGAGTTAAAATTTTGAACGTAGGTACTTTTTAGCCTTCTAACATCATTCCAAACATGAATTTCTCTAAATTGTTCACCAAAATCTTCAGATTTTCAATTCACTTCAAACATTTTCAACCCAAGCTTCCAACAAATATAGAACTCTCAAATAAGCTTCGATTTGACTCAAATTTGGTTTATAGACTCATATAGTGTTAGGGAATGAAAATATAACACTATAAACACAAGAAAACACAAGAATCAAAAACTCAGAATATTACCTAAGACCTAAAACGTGAATAGTGACCTTTTTGGGGAGGTTTTTTGTTTTTTGACACTTCTTTTTTGTTAATTTTCAAGATAAAAAACCCAAGACTAGAATCGTGAAAATGGTACTAAGATAAGATTTGACACCAAATGATACGAATTGGCCCACGAAGACTCAAATCAAAGATACAAAATGTAAAGATAGATAGGAAAACCAAGATAGAAAGATAGGCAACAAATTAATACCGAAAGGGCAATTGAAGGATGTATCAAATCCTAAAACCTCCCTTAATGACTACAAATAAACTCCTAACTCTTACAGTGACTAAAACGGGGATTAGATCGCCCTTACAACCAACTTTTCTTAACAAGGTTCAACAAATGCTTTTCCAAGCACTCAAACACTCCCATGGAGTTCTCATGAATACATTATGTAAAAATCATCATCAAAAACTATCTAATGAAATGTCTAAGGCACCTCTTTATATTAGTTGCCTTTGCAAAACTAGCCTATTACAAAAATAGCCCAAAACTGGCTATTTTGAAAATAACCCACAAGGGTTCTTTATTTCTCGTGCCATGTCTTTCCTCGGCTCCAAGCTATCTTCCTAACACGACATTGCTTTCTTAGTATCTCGAAGTAGGTCCTCCAAGTGCATTCTTGAGCTCGTTGCTTGACCATGGCTTGGATCTCTTTATATTGGCCTCGAATGATGTCATCAAAAGTTATGATGGCTATTTTACTTGTATCACTACTTTAGATGTTTAAAATGAACACCGTCTACTTTAGGTTTCAAAAAATCTTTAGTTGCATGTTTATGGGTTCCTCCTTTAGAAAAAAAGATGAAAATTCAAATATTATGGAGTGTAATACAACAAAAAAATCAATTTAAAGTCAGATTAGATTAAAGTAATTAAACTACAGTGAAAAAATGTAGAAAAATAAGGGGGTGGGAGATAATATTTTAAATTAATTTTGAGAATATAATGAAGTAATTATTTAATACACATATTATTTACAAATTTTAAATGGAAGAGAGTGAAGGAGACGGGGGTGGGGAGGGGGAGGTACAATATAACAAAAATTTAAAAGTAAAAACAATCAACAATTAGAAATCTGAAATCTTTAAATTGTAAACAAATAATAAAGAAAATATGAAAAATAATTTTTTTTATAGTTACATGATTGTTTTCACTCATATAAGTTTAGAAGAGTGGGAAGACGAGAATACTAACAATATATTATCTTTAAATTATGAACGATTGTTTTTTACTCATATAAGTTTGATTAAAAATAGAAAAGCGGGGCAGGTGAAATATAAATAATATTATATCTTTAAATTGTCAATAATATAATAAAAAACTGAAACATAATATTTTTTTTATAATTACATGATTACTTTTTTTTCATAAAGATTTGGTTAGAGGTGGGAAAACTGGGGTTTGAGTGGGTGGGGTTTTGGTTGGAGTCATGATCCTATCAAAAAACAAATTAAGGAGTGGTGGTAGGGTGGAGGTGGTGGTAGGGGTGAAAGGTGGGTGAGGATAGAGAAAAAATTTACATTATTTTCACATTTATTTAGAAATAATATGATAGTTGAATTTTTTTTTAAGATAAAAGTTTAACATGCTCGAACAAGACATCCCAACATGTAATATTAGAAATATGTATTTAATATTTGTTGAGATCTACCTTCCTTCTATTTTATGATATTCATTAATGGCAAAATATTTTTATTTTCTCTTTTTTAGTCTAAGAATATTTTACATTATTTACTTCCTTTTTAGTCTAAGGTTTATTAATTGCAAAATATTTAGTCTAAGTATCTATAAGAAAAATATTATTTTATTTAGTTTCTTATAAATAGAGATGTACTCTTCTAATTGAATCAATATCAAAAGTTATCATTCAGTTTCTGTTAAATTTTCTTTCTTGTCTCTTTCATTACATAACAGTGGTATCACAACCTTCATCGATCCTCCTGGATCTGTGAATTTATTGAAAAGAAAAAAGTTTCAACCTCTTTTAATTCATACCTTTTTCAACCTACTTTTAATCCTTACTTTATTTTTAATGTAGGGCTATTTTTAATCAATTTTTAACTCATATTGTTTTAAATTTTATTTTTCAAACTATGACAAGTAATACTTTCTCTTCCCATGCCTCACAAACCTTCACTGTTAAAAATTATCAAATTTGGGCAGTTAAGATGAAATCTAATCTTGAAGCTTATGATTTGCGGGAAGTTGTAAAGGAAGAACAACCTATAAAATCACTCCTTGCAAATCCTTCTGCTGCCAAAATTAAACTTCACTCAAAAGAGAATTATAAAGCAAACATTATAATTCAAAATCATTTGTTGATTAAATTTTTTCCAAAATCATTGTATGTGAAACAGCAAAAGAAGCTTGTGAAAAGATTGAAAAGGAGTACTAAGGAAGTGAACGAGGCAGATAAAATAAAATTCTGAATTTGAAAAAAGATTTTGAATTTCTTAGGATGCAAAAAGGTGAGACAATTACTAAGTATTCTGACAAAATTTCTTTGATTGTCAATAGAATCAGGTTACTTGCAGAAGGTTTTAAAGACAATAGAATAGCAAAAAAATTCAGGTGATTATTCTTGAGAGATTTGAGTTCAAAATCTCTGCTTTGAAAGAGTCTAAAAATCTCTCTGACATCTCTCTTGCTGAATTGATAAGCGCTTTTTAAGCACAAGAGCAAAGAAGAGCTTACAGGGATGAAAAAGTTGTTGAAGGTCCTTTTTATGTGAACCATAAAAAAAAGTTGATTAGCCACCCTGTAAATATTACAAAATGAAAACACACTTAGAAAAACTTTGATGGTGGAGATCTGATGTATTATGTGAAAGTTGCAAAAAAGGGCCATGTCATAAAAGTATGCAAGTTCAAAGACACTCAAGATAATTCAAAAGCACTACTTGTAGAAGAAGAACATGAACATGAGAAAAATCAACTTTTTTAGATTGTTGAAACAAAATCAAGGAAAAATGCAGTTTTCAAGAATAATTAAGTGTTCAAACTCAAGTTGGATACACCAACTTGAGTTTGAGGGAGAGTGTTGAGATTTACCTTCTTTCTATTTTATGATATACATCAATGGCAGAATATTTTTTATTTTCTGTTTTTAGTCTAAGAATATTTTACATTATTTACTTGCTTTTATGTCTAGGTTTATTAATGGGAAAATTTCAGAGATAGCAACTATAGAGCCTCAATTATAATTTTTATAACAACAATTTCATAATTACGAAATATAACAAATTGTATTTTGTATTTACGTAAACTGTTGCTATACAAATACATATACAACAAGATTTACTGCCCTTGTTTTACTCAAATTAGTTGAGTTAAATAATGAATAATTATCCCATTTAATTAAATTCTCATAAATTACTCTTATTTAAATTAGTAGATTCCTTTTCCAAATTAAACTCAAATATGAAGATTATTATTTCCATGATCTTGAAAATTTTAAAATATCACTCTTATATCTCTAACTATTTTTTCTTGTTAGTTTTTTCATTTTTTTATTTTTTAAATTTTAATATCTTTTTCTTTTCAATTTTTTTCTTTCCACTTTATTTTCTCTCTTCTACTTCTCTTTTTTTTTCTTTTTCATTTGTTTATTTATTTATTTATTTATTTATTTATTTATTTTTCATCTTTTTTCCCTTTCTCATATTTTGTTTTGTTTTATTCTTCTTCTTTTAAAAAAAAAAAAATTCGCATTTTTTTTACACTTCTATTTCTAGTTTCTCTTTCTCTTTCTTCTTTTTTTTTACTTTTTCACTTCTTTTTTTTTTTGAATTTTTGTTTTTCATTTTTTTTTACTCTTCTATCTTTACCTTTTATTTTTAAAAGATAAATATTTATATCATATATACATATTCAAAAGATATACAAAATAAATAGACATACAAATCTGCATATGTATTTATGATAAAAAATACATATATATCTGCATATGTATTTACAGAAATACATATCTGACTCACATGTATCTTTAAAAATATAGGACACAAAATCTCTTTAACAAAAATGACAATTATATAATTATATATATAGGTAATAAAAAAATACCCAATACATATCTTAAATAGTAAAAGAAAACAAATAAGTACATATGTTACCCTCTAAAATGACATAGTATGTACAGTTCAAAAATAAATCCAACACCGTATAAAATACATATAGCTCTTCACATGTATTTACAAAATACATACCTGATTCATATGTATATTCTTATTTTATATGAGTCACATTTGTATTTATATGAAGATGTGTAGTATAGTTATATTTGTTATTGTTTAATATGAATATGATATGTATTTTATAAATGCATATCAGAGTCATATTTGTATTTTTTGTATAATAATATATATATGGATTAGGAATGTATTCTGTAAATACATATGCAGAGTTATATGTATTTTTTTGTAATGCAATATATATTATGTAAAAGAAAACATATGCATACTATGTATTTTGTATTATATTTATGTGAAAAGTACATTTAATGTAAATTTATGTCATTATTTTGTTCTATAGGTGTTGCGTGATCATATATTCATTTCAATAGTACTTCCAAGGTTTGCACCACGTATAGAATGTCACACAGTCAGTGATATTGAAGAACGTATCAAGGCTATGCTATTAATGGAGCAGTACATGATTTTTTATCATAAGAATATTTGTGGTGTCTACTTGAACAAGAAGAAATATGTAGTTCAAGTGCAATTAGACAGATGTATTGAGTCACAAATGTATTATAAATTTTTTGGGGGTATGTTCATGTATTTGTATTTTGTATATATAAATGCATATCTATATGTATTTTTGTACGGTGTTGGATTTGTCTTTGAACTGTTCTATGTCATTCTAGATGGTAATATATGTAGTTATTTGTATTTTTTACTGTTTAAGATATGTATCATGTATTTTCTGAATACCTATATGTATACGTATATAGTTGTCTTTTGCGTTATAGAGATTTTGTGTTCTATACGTTTATATATACATATGAGTGAGATATGTATTTCTGTAAATGCATATGCAGATACATATGTATGTTTTGTACTATAAGTACATATCTAGATCTGTATGGCTATGTATTTTGAATGTTTTTTGAATATGTGTATGTGATATACATATTTATCTTTTGAAAATAAAAGTTAGAGATAGAAGAGTAAAAAAATGAAAAAAAAAATATAAAAATTAAAAAATAAAAAAAGAGAAGTGAAAAAGAGAAAAAAAGGAAGAAAGAGAAATAAAAGTGTAAAACTAAAAGAAAAAAAGAAACAAAATAAAATAGAAAAAAGAAGAAGAAAACAAAAATAGAAAAAAAATATGAGAAAGGAAGAAAAAAGAAAACGAAAAAAAGAGAAATAGAAGAGAGAAAATAAAGTGGAAAGGAAAAAATGAAAAATAAAAAGAACTCAAATTTAAAAAATAAGATGAAAAAAACTAACAAGAAAAAAGGGTAGAGATATAAGAGAGTGAAAGATAGTGATGTTTTATTTTGAAATATTGAAGATCATGGAGATAATTATATTTAAATATGAAAAAGGGAAAAAAAGAAAACCAAAAATAAAAATAAAAAAAATTAAAAGGAAAAAAAAGTAAAGAAATAGAAGAGAGAAAATAAAGTGGAAGTAAAAAATGAAAATAAAAAAAAATGATAAAAAAAATAAGATGAGGAAAAAAGAGGTAAAAGATATGGCTATATTTGGGGGAGGTGAAGTAGTGGAGTGAAAATAGGCAAATGTAAAGTAGTGAGAGTAAACATGCACTTGTCTAGTTGATGAGTAAAATAATGCTACTCTTGCTATAAACTGTAATATTACAAAAATGTTGTTATTTATTGTAATAGTCTTAAGTATACTACTTGTTGTAATTTTTTCTTTATTTATTAATTGCAGAATATTTAGTCTAGTAGCTATAAGAAAAATATCATATTTTCCTTATTTATTTTATTTAGTTTCTTATAAATAGAGATGTACTCTTCTATTTGAATCAATGAAAAAGAATCAATATCAAGAGTTATCATTCCATTTCTATTTTTTTTGTCTCTTTCATTACACAACAATATTATCCATGCATTGCACGGGTACATACACTAGTATATATATACAAACAAAATTAAAAGCACCACAAGAAGCCAAGTGGCATGATATTCAAAAGCCACGTGACAGTTTCTAGAACAAAACTTAATAGTGTTGTAGTAAAAGTTTTAAACTAAAGGATATTAAATATTTGAATTTGAAAATAATAATGCTAGATGAAATTTTTTTTGATTAGCTTAAGCTTAGGAACTATATTTAAAGAGTTTTAAATAAACTGTAACTATTTCATCATCATCATCATGATCATCATCATCATCATCATCATCATCATCATAATAATAATAATAATCATAAAAATAATAATCTATATAAATAAATAATTGTAGAAGTGATTTAAAATTCTTAGTTGATGCTACTTTTCAAACAAAAAACCATATTGACCTAAAAAGAAGCTCCAGTTAGTAATATCATCTAAAAATAAATCATCATACTAACCCATGTGATCACGACGTTTAGCAATCAAAAAAAATATTGATATTATTTAGTTGATGCTACTTCTCACCCAAGTGATCCTAACTTTCAGCAACTAAACGATATTCTAGCCATATGGCAATTTTGAGTTTATACTGATTACTAGTTTAATTGCACGTGTCTCGCACGTGTAACATTTGATTATTTAAAATTAAATAATTTTATTTACTACGGAGATTTTTAATAAAGTGCAAAAAGTGGTAATCACTTTTCAAAGATATTTTACACTTTAATATAATAATATAAACATAAACATATATTTTAGTGAAAGCATATATATATTTTACCATCAGACGTTTCAAGTGGTTGGTGGATCATCACTTTTGTATTTATACCTCTTTCCCTTCCTGCTAGAGACTAAGAGAGATGCATCAATTTGAATCATATAGTACGATTATTTTTTTCTTTTTTTTTTTGCTACATTTAGATTTTTTTCTGGTTTTAAAGTCAAATCTTTTCAAATCATTGATTATATTCTTATTACGTACTTAAAACTTTTAAAAATTTGATACTTCTAAGTTTTTTTTAATGCTTTTATATTTATTTTTAGATTTTTCAAATATTCTTAAAATCAGATTAGTTGATTTAAAATTCTTAAACTAATGAAAAAAGTATGTAGTTGTCATTAATTCTTATGACTTCTAATAAGAAAATGTTTTATCATAAATATATTTAATTAATTTTAAAATTTTAAATATTAGAAAATAATGAAAGATGATTTTGTCTAAATCAAAATCTTTTAATGAATGGCAAAAAAGTTCAATCAACATTTCTAAAACCTTCACACTTTTAATATAGTATAGATAACAATCTCTACAATTTTAAAGTTTTAGTTTTATCTCAACTCTTAGTACTTATTATTATTTAATTTGAATTTGAATTTGAATTTAAAATAATGTTATCCCAACTCTTTATCATTTTCTCTCTGTAATTCAAAAACTACAACATTACTATAAATGCATACCGATATATTTCAAATTCATCATCAGAAAAAACTACACTATTCAATATCTATCAAGAAAATGTCTGCTAAAATCGACTCTATACATGAGATATCGAATACTAAGATGCAGTGAAATTTAAAGGTTCGTATAGTGTGATTGTGGCAAGTTTCAAAACATAAAAATCCCAAGATAGTAGAAATACTTTTGCAGGATAACAAAGTATATGTACTTCATTGTTTATTTTTCGATAATATTTCTTTTTTATTTTCCTTTTGAAAAGCATATTGCATTGTCAACTTAATTGAAGTTATACAAATTATTGCTTACGTTTTCAACAATAATTTTTCACCTATGAACTTCTAATCAAAGTTTATGTTACTTAAAATAGCTATTTAACAATTGTAGTACGTATGTTAAAATTTCTATATGAGCACATATGTCGAGTCACATTGGACATTTAAATTTTAAACATAGAAATATCCTATTTAAGAAGTAGCAATAAATATTTATTTTACTTCACTATTTTTATTCCACTGCTTTTAATAATCAAAATTACGATTTATTTCTTTATAGGTTAATTGTATTCAGGCATTCGTTGAATCCTTTGTTATCCCTAAGTTTAGACCAGAAATAAAGAGTTGGAGTTATATTCAATGAAAAATTTCATTGTAGTAATAAACAAGTCAAAAGCAAGACCAACGATTACAAAATAAGATTGGCGTTCACTCATGGAACAAGCATACTAAAATAGTTGATTAATGTACTATGGATTCATAGCATTTTCGATGCTTAAAACTATGAAAATATGCATATGACTTAGGCCTTTTTGTTAGATATGATGTGCTTGTGTTATATTTAGCAGGAAATCAGTTTTTGGAACTATTATGGAGAAAAAAGTGAAAGTTGAAGTTTTGAACCACTGAAGTGGGCACCTACGACCCGTATGTGCTACCTACAGTCCGTAGGTGACAAAGCAAGTGGCAAAAATTGGAAGTCTAGAGGCTCAGAAGCTGAGAAAAGAAGGCTCTTTCACTGATGGAGGGCACCTACGATCTGTAGGTGACATAGTAGGTTGCAGAGGAGCAAAGTCCAGAGAAGACTCAAAATATTTGGGACCAGGGTCACCTATGGGGACCACCTATGGGTCGTAGGTTGTCCAGTAAGTGGCCATCGACCTTGATTTTCTATTTTGTTCAAAAGTTTTTTCCTAGGGTATCCTTGTACTCTATATATACCCTTTTGGTATTTTTTAGTTTGTAACGCCCCGAGTTGTACCCCGACGCTACACAATGCTTATAATCTTGAGGGACCACAAGATAACCCATGACTGGTACCTGCTGCAATAACTGAACAATCATACTTAATAATATGTGGAATTAGGCGAAAACATATCATAAGGTTCAATCTATAAATAATACTGAATAATACTGAATGTGGTATTAAATACCAAAACCGAACAAAGTACTGAAATCTAAATAACTATCTGAAAACACTCTATTCTAGAAAGCCTCTAATTGTATAAACTGTGGAGTTGATGGGACAAGTCCCCAACTAACTCCATCTACTGACATAAACTGAAATACTATAAATAGTAATCATATCCTCGAACTATAAGGACTCACCACTACGCTGAATGTTGAAAGTCTGGTCTACTGAGGGTGCTCTAGAGTTCGTGCATCGAAAACTATGATATAAGACATTATAGCGCAAAAAACTTGCGTCAGTACTTTGAATGTACTGGTATGCTCAGTGAGGTAGGCTGAAATGTATGGGTTCATATGCATGAACAAAAAATAACTGGATAACATAAGTATTACTGAATAAGACTACATGTATGAATAAGTATACCGTAACTGAAATCGTGATAGCACTGAACACTGGGTCTGAATACTGATCAACTGATTAGCTGGATAACTAATATGGTACTATTGATAACTGGATGACTATATCTGACAGTCCTGAATTCTGAGAAACTATACTGAGTTCTATACTGAGTTGAGTGACTATTTATGATAGTCTTGAATCTGTAGAACTGGACTGAGTTTTATTCTGAGACTGAAACTAAAACCGAGAATGTAGGAGAAAATCATCTAACCGACATGCCCTTTATCTAACTGATTAGGGGTCCTACTTGTAACCCCAGTTGGAAGAGTGTCATACCGTGCCACAGGTAGACACAAGCTATGAGTTAACCCTCTCTGATAGGAAGCTTTTTCATCAACCCTCGCTGGCAGGATAACTCGAATGAGAAATATCAACCCTAGTAATGTCTGGCAGAAAGATATCTCAACCTACGCTGGTTACTAGTTTTGTAACACAGGGATTGCTACTAAAGGTCAAACCCGTTACTTATAGGAATACCCTCATCCCTGGGTTAACTCGATGCTGAATCTACTCCTAGATGAAATAGATACTGAACTGATTTTTAGTCTATACTAGGCTGGACTGAATGGTTATTGAGATTACTGTTTAGCTGAACCGAACTGAGTTCACTGAGTTCCGTTGACTGATGGAATACTACTGAATTCTGTTAACTGATAGAGTTTATTGAGGTCTGAACTGAATACTGAGTTAGACTGAACTATTACTAAATCTACTGAGTTTTCCTGAGTTCTGTAACTGACTGAGAGTACTACTGATCATGACGTGACTGATACTTTTCTATGACTTACCATGGCTTTAGAAAAGCTACTAAATTATCGGGTATAAGTACCTCTAGGACTCGATAGCATAAATTAAGAGACACGACATAAACATAAAACATGTAAACTATAAACTTGATCATCATTCATTCATTGGGGTATTTTAACAAACACTTGCATGATATATCTTGCACATAGTCTAGCTTGACATAAATTGTTGCTCTTATTAGTTCACATGAACAATTTATCAAACACTTGAAAGGCATAGAACATGTGCATAACACTAATCAACATGTGATCTCACAATTCAATCATCAAATTCATAATTTGAAGGCTTTAACATGATCTCACATGATAAGACATATAAATCAATAAACTCAACATGAAACTTAGCCTAACATATGGATTTGAAACTCAAATAATCATTATAAACATGAATATTATCAAACCCATCATGGTATTTATAGAATTCATATACTTGAAGTTTAAAAACCGATTCTTGGAGTCCCAGGGTGGAAGAGACCCTTGGATGAACACTTCACATACTTTTATTGAGGAATTTCTAAAAACTTATGGTTGAATCTTGAGTTTTTGATTTGAAATTTGAGCACCTAGGGTTTTGTTCTTGAGCTAATTGGAGAATAAATGAGTATATTTGCTCTCCAAAGAGATTAATTTCGTGTTTTGGGGGATGAAGGACGAGAAAAAAAAACACAAATATCCCCTAGAACGTGGTCTTTTAATGGCTTACAATTGGGCTCCTGATACGCAGGTCAACGCGGTGCGTCGATGCCATCGATGTGATAGCCAATGCATTGTGCCATATTTACATCGATTCACTGGAATTAGAAGCTGGTAGCTGGGAAAAATATTAATCAGTGCAATAGTTGATGCGGTGTGCTAAGATCATGTTGATCCACTATTTTTGGATTCAAAAGAAGCTTCAAACGAAGTCCAAAAAATCCAAAACTTATCCGAAAACACCTACGAACATTCCTGATAATGAATCAACCTAAACATCAATATTTAAAGGTTGTAAAGGTTGCAAAATAAGATTTCCAAACTTCGTAGGATAAAATGACACTTAGTCTGAGTACTTAGCTAAATATATTCTAATTCTGGGACTTCTTGACAAGCCCAAAGGGCTGAATTAAGCTTAGGATTTTGTGGGGTCTTACATTATCTCCCCCTTGGGAATATTCGTCCTCAAATGAAACTGCTGAGACTGAGATTACTGGGAGACTGACTTACTTACTGGACATGAACATCTGGAACATGACTATATGACTGATATTATTGGTATTTTGAATTATCATACTGAACATGCATATATGATGCATGAGTATAGCTGAACATGATTCATGAATACATGACTAGGATTACTGAGAAACTGAATCTATATACTAAGCATATAAATCTGATGCATGGATACGTGACTGAACTGGCTTATGAACGTATAACTGAATATGTAATGGTAACTACTACCAAGTTTAAAACTGAAATCTGAACATGAAACTAAATAAGCTTAAGAAAAACTATTACCTTGAGCTGAGTCTAGATCAATGGAGAATAGATGAGGATACTTGGTTCACATGTCTACTTCTGCTTCCCAAGTAGCTCTCTCAACAGACTAATTCTTTTAAAGAACTTTGACTAGAGAAACTTCTTTGTTCCTCAGTCTGCAAATCTGATAGTCAAGGATTTTGACTTGGATCTCTTCATAAGAGAGGTTGTTCTGAATATCTATACCCTTAGTAGGGACTACGACTGATGGGTTACCGATGCATTTCTTTAGCAAGGAGACATGAAACATTGGATGAACTGAAGATAAATTTGAAGGTAACTCAAGCTGGTAAGCTACCTTTCAAAAATGGTTGAGGATTTGGTAAGGACCGACATATCGGGGACTGAGTTTCCCCTTCTTCCCAAACCTATTTACTCCTATTATAGGAGAGATTTTCAGATATACAACATCACTGCTCTCTAACTCGAGATCATTTACTGTATATGCATAAACAGGAACATGAGAACTTACTGAGCTTGAAACGAATACATGGACTGAGTATCTTGGGTCAAACTGAGCCCCTGAATATGTGGCTTATGATTGAGATTGGAACTTGAGTGTCAACCTATGAGTACCCACTATTCTAATTGAATTTGTTATATGCAGAGAATTGGGAGGTTTAGGACATAAAAGTTTGTGGTTATAGTGGATCTCCCTCTTGGGATATTATGTCCCTCGAATAATACTGTCTTGGCTAGAATACAAAGAAAAACTGGGGCGATACACAAGGCACCTACGAACTGAATCATGACTAATTATTTGGGATCTAAAATTGAGACATGATGTATAACTGAGCTGAACGAGCACTACCTGATTGCTCCTTCTTGGAATAATTTAATTCACCAGACATTCATACAGAGCGACTAGATGGAAATATTGAAACCACACCACACGAACTTGTCTGTCTGACTGCTAATACTGGATTATTGGCTTTATGAACTAACTTATACTGAAAACTTATTCTCAACTATACTCTCCACCTTAGTATGACACTTCACCTGGGATTACTGAAAAATATTCACATGGGCGCTGAACATAAATGCATAAGCATACTAACTTATCTGATTAACTGAATGACTGATAGCTGAATACTGGACATGTAAGAATAGACTATATTTAGTCTGATAAATAGACTTAAACTGCAGAGTATATGCATATGAGGCAAGGACTGACTTAGAAACATGATATAACTGAGCATAAATGTGTGAAAAAATATATTATTTTAGAATTCAAGACCAAACGTATAACATGATTTTGAAATAGTCTGTAAACTGAGGTACTGAAATTCTAATATCTAAATAACTGATAACTGTATGCTATGATCAAGAAAACCTGAAACTGAACTGAGTTACTGGTTTTATTGCTAGAATGAGACTAGGACCGTAACTTAGAAGATAGCTGAGACTGTAATTGAGACTGCAACTGGGTCTCATACTAGAACTAAATAATGATTTCTAATAAATGGATACTGGTAACTGAGTTTTAGACTAGTGATGAAGTACTAGGTTCTGATGGCTAAGTAACTGATAACTGATAGCCATTGTTCTTTAGAACTATCTGAGTTCTTTACTAAATTTTGATTATTGAGTACTAAAAACTATACCAGACTCGACACATAACTGGGTCCTGAGTAATAGAAAATCAACATCTTGGCTGGATCTATTAAAGGATATAGGCTGAGGATATATATATGTCATGATCTGCATTTAGCTGATTCATTAGGAGGGTAGCATGAGTCATGGGTACTGAGCCTACACTAAAGCATGGCATGCGTACATGAGTCAGGAGCTGCATGACCTAATTCTGGATTTTTTATGTACATGGAACATGATTCGTAACACTGAGTAAACTCAAACTCCTATACTGGGAACTGTAAGTGTATAGCTGACATGAGGTACGATCATAGGGCTGATATGTAAGACATAGATAGATATCAATATAACTATAGGCTTCGAGAGTCTGGAGTATGATTCTGAGATAATCTGTGTGATTATTTTCGCTACGAGAATTGACAAGAATATCATCGATAAATACTATGACAATCATGTCCAAATACTTCTGGAACACACGTTCATCAAGTCCATGAAAGCTACTGGGGCATTGGTAAGACCAAAGGACATGACTAAGAATTCAAAATGACCATACCAAGTTTGAAAAGCTATTTTTGGGATATTATTTTCCCTGACTCTGAGCTGGTGATAGCCTGATATGTGGTCTATCTTAGAGAAATAACTGGCACTAAAGTTGGTCTAACAAGTCATCGATTCTGGGGAGTGGATACTTGTTCTTGACCGTAACTTTATTTGACTGGCGGTAATCTATGCACATTCAGAGAGAACTATCTTTCTTACATATAAATAAAACTGCTGTACCCTACGGGGACACACTGGGTCTGATGAATCCCTTATCTAAGAGATCTTTTAACTAATCTTTAAATTCTATGAGTGTTGCTGGAGCCATTCTGTGTGGCAAAATAGATATGGGTTGAGTATTTGGGAGAAGATCAATTCAGAAATCAATTTCCCTTTCTGGAGGAACTCCAAGAGGATCTTCGGGAAACACATCTAGGAATTCACATGCTACTGATACTGACTCAAGAGTAGGGGTTTCTGAACTAGAGTCCTGGACTCAAATGAGATGGTAGACACATCCCTTAAATATCATCTTTCTAGCCCGAAGGTAAGAAATAAGTTGACCCCTAAGTGCTGAAGAACTACTCTTCTATTCTAGGATGGGTTTATTAGGAAATTGAAACAGGATAATTCTATTTCTACAATCGACTGAGGCATAGCAGGAATAAAGCCAATCCATGCCTAGAATGACATCAAATTTAGTTATCTCTAATTCGACTAAGTTTGTTTAAGAGACTTTCTAAGATATCATAATTGGACAGTTCCTGTATACCCGTCGGGCTATGATAGACTTACCCACTAGGGTAGAAACTGAGAAGGGATCTGCTAGAATTTTGGGGCTGACTCCAAAATCAACTATGATATATGGAGTAATAAAAAACAAGGAAGCTCCTGGATATAGCAAAGCGTAAACATGTAAGTGGAAAACTTGTAACGTACCAGTGATCATATCAGGATAACTTTCCTGATCCTGTTAGAACTGAAGAGCATAGATCTGTTTAGGCACTGCCCACTGGTGGCACTGGAAGTGGCACCCTGCTGATTCGAGCGATAGGACTAAGTTAAGGGATGGTTATACTAACTTTGCGAACCTACCTGAGGACACTGTCTGAATTTGTGTCCTGTCTTGCCACATCCGAAACACACATCACTGCCAGCTCTGCAGATACTCTGATGGTTTTTTCCACACATTTGGCAAAAAGGATTTATTCATCCACTTTTTGGCCTAGACATTCTAGCTCCTTACTCTTTCTCCCTTTTTTCCTACACCTCTCCTTCCTACTCTGTGGAGTATAAGCCATAAACCTAGATCGGATAACAACCAACTGATTATTCTGAGAAACTATTGAATGAGCTAAGGCAGTGAAATAAACTCTAAATTCATTGAGATAAATATGTTCATTCAGGGGATCTGCCTGAACGTGCGAAGGGGCTGACTGATTTTCATTACTTCTTCCATTAGCTTCTTTGGAAGACATGTTCTTGAAGAATAGGGAAAATATGAATTAGACTTATGTTTTAACTTGATCTTATGATCTCTCGGACGACATGAATACTGAAAGAAGGGAAACTATTACTAAAAATACCTCATAGCCTCCTGTCCATAAGTGTGGTGCACAACTAGATGCGACTTCCAGACTTCCTAGGACTCTATTGAACCTGGCTCTGATACCAAGTTTTTAATGCCCTGAGTCTATACCCCAGAAGCTACATGGTGCTCATAATCTCGAGGGACCACAAGCTAACCCATGACTAGTACCTCCTGTAATAATTGAACAATCATACTGAATAATATGCAAAATTAGGTGGAAACATACCATAAGGTTCAATCTGTAAATAATATTGAATAATACTGAATGCGGTATTAAATACCAAAACTGAACAAAGTCCTAAAATCTGAATAACTATCTGAAAACACTCTAGTCTGAGAAACCTCTAACTGTATAAACTGTAGAGTTGGTGGGACAAGTCCCCAAATAACTCCATCTACTGACATAAACTAAAATACTTTAAATAGTAATCATGTACTCGAACTATGAGGACTCACCACTACACTGAATGCTGAAAGTCTAGTCTACTGAGGGTGCTTTGGAGCTCATGCATTAGAACCTATGATATAAGACATCATAGAGCAAAAAGCATGCGTTAATACTTTGAATGTACTGGTATGCTCAATGAGGTAGGCTAAAATGCATGGGTTCATATGCATGAACAAATAATAAATGGATAACATGAGTATAATAGAATAAGAGTACATTCATGAATACATATACTGTAACTAAAATCTTGATAACAATAAACACTGGGTTTAAACACTAATCAACTGATTAACTGGATAACTGATATAGTACTATTGATAACTGGATGACTGTATTTAATAGTCCTGAATTCTTAGAAACTATACTGAGTTCCATACTGAGCTGAGTGACTATGTCTGATAGTCTTGAATTTGTAGAACTGGATTGAGTTCTGAGAATGAGACTAAAACTGAGACTATGGAAGGAAATCATCTAACCGACATGCAACTTCTCTAACTAATTTGGAGTCCAACCTGTAACCCCAGTTGGAAGAGTGTCAATACCGTGCCACAGGTAGAGATAAGGTGTGAGTTAACCCTCTCTGACAGGAACCTCTTTCATTAACCCTCACTGGCAGGATAACTCAGATGAGAAATATCAACCCTCATAATATCTGGCAGAAATATATCTCAACCTACGCTGGCTGCGTAGTTTTGTAACACAGGGATTTCTACTAAGGGTCAAACTCTCTACTGACAGAAATTTCCCTATTTCTGGGTTAACTCGATGCTAAATCCTACTCCCAGTTGAAATACACACTGAATTGATTTCTAGTCTTTATTAGGCTGGACTGAACGATTACTGAGATTACTGCTTAGCTAAACCAAACTGAGTTCACCGAGTTCCGTTGATTGACATAATACTATTGAATTCTGTTAACTGACAGAGTTTATTGAGGTCTAAACTAAATATTGAGTTAGACTCAACTATTACTGAATCTACTGAATTTTCCTGAGTTCTATAACTACTGAGAGTACTACTGATCGTGATGTGACTGATACTGTTCTATGACTGACCATGGCTCTAGAATAGCAACTAAATTGTCGGGTACAAGTACCCCTAGGACTCGATAGCATAAATTAAGAGACACAACATAAACATGAAATATGTAGACTATAAACTTGATCATCATTTATTTATTGGGGCATTTTAACAAACACTTGCATGATATATCTTGCACATAGGCTAACTTGACATGAATTCTTGTTCTTATTAGTTCACATGAATAATTTACCAAACACTTGGAAGGTATAGAACATGCGCATAACACTAATCAACATGTGTGGACATAATTCAATCATCAAATTCATAATTTGAAGGCTTTAACATGATCTCACATGATAAGACATATAGATTAATACACTCCACATGAAACTTAGTATAACACATGGATTTGAAACTCAAATACTCGTTATAAACATGAATATTATCAAACCCATCATGGTATTCATAAAATCCATATACTTGAAGTTTAAAAACTGCTTCTTGGACTCCAAGGGTGGAAGAGACCCTTGAATGAACACTTTACCTACCTTTATTAAAGAATTTCTGAATACATATGGTTGAATCTTGAGTTCGTAATTTGAAATTTGAGCACCTAGGGTTTTGTTCTTGAGCTAATTGGAGAATGAATGAGTATATTTGCTCTCCGAAGGGCTTAATTTTGTGTTTTAGGGGCTGAAGGACGAGGGTAAAAGACCCAAATTCCCCCTAAAAGTGGTCTTTTAATGACTAAAAATTGGGCTACCGATGCACAGGTCGATGCAGTGCATTAATGGCATCGACACGATAGCCAATGCATCATACCATGTTCATGTCGATTCAATGGAATTAGATATTGGTAAATGGGAAAAATATTAATTAATGTGATAGTCAACGCGGAGCACCATGATCGCATTGATCCACTATTTTGGGATTCCAAATGAGCTTCAAATGAAGTCCGAAAAATCCAAAACTTATCTAAAAACACCTACAAATATTCCTGATCATGAATCAACATAAAAATCAACATTTAATGGACGTAAAGGTTATGAAATAAGTTTCCAACCTTCGTAGGCTAAAATGACACTAAGTCTGATTACTTAGCTAAAAATATTCTAAGTTTGGGAACCCTTTACAAGCCTAAAAGAATGAATTAAACTTAGGATTTTTGCGGGGTTTACTAGTTAGTTGACGTGCTCTTTATACTTACAAACATATATTGAATTACAGGATTTGATTTTGATCTTGGAATTGAATTGTTCTTGGTTTTGTTTGGTAATTCAGTTTGAGACTTTGGGTTTTATTTTGCTGATTATTGTGATATTGTTTTAATGCTTTCAATCATGAATTTCATTGATATTTTTATAATAATGAGTGGATAAATCCCTTATCTATGGTTGTGGAACCCTGGAGGATGAATAAAGTAGGGAAAAGTTGTCCTGATATAGTCTTCTTGTATGTATTATGATTGTATTTGGTTTAGTAGATGTCTTAGAAGTTGTAAATGTTAGGATCCCACCTAGTATATCACCACTTACTTCACAAGAGAAGTATAGATTAGGAAAAGATAATCATAATAGTAATTTGTAGATTAATTATCAATCTAGGCTAATCAACATGATCTACCTAAGACAGTTATCTTTAATTTAATAACTGGACTGATACTAAGTTTACTGAGTTTCTTGAGTTTTGTAACTGACTAAGGTCTACGAAGTTTTGTATCTAACTGAGAGTACTACTGATCATGATATGGCTGATACTACACTGTACTAATATTGACTCTAGGTGAACAGCTAAATTGTCAGGTATTAAATACCCCCAGGACTCGATAGCATAGATAATACTAAGACATGGCACTTTTTGATAACATGACAACAATCAACTATTCATAATGCAGTCACTGATACATTTTGCCATATTCTTGGGCTTGTACATAAATGAGAATGCGTGCTAGCTTATCATAATTTCACTATTTAATTCTCATGGACATTTCATCAACCACTTACAAAGTATAGCTTTAACATGGGAGCAAATTTGGAACATGTAGTTCTAGCATGGATTCATCATAAGGTCACCAATAGACCACAATTCACTATTTATTCACTTAGACATTTTGTCAAACACATGGAAGGCATAACCTTATACTTGGGCATGAACAACATGCTAATGCATCATGACTACCATATTAAATTTACACATTCAAGGGTTTAACATGGATTCATATTATACTACATATATATCAATTAAATACCCATGAAACTTGTAATAAAACATGGATTAAAAAACCAACTAATCATTTTAATCAAATCCAACGTGGAATTCACGAAATCAATAAACTTGAAGTTTTAAAAATAGTTTCTTAAACTTGAAGGATGGAAGAAACCCTTGGAACACTTGACGTACCTTAATTGTTAACTTCATGGAGATTGGGGTGAGTTCTTGAAGTTTTTTTCCTAAACTTGATGAAGCTAGGGCTTATTTTTGAGAGGATTTTGTTAAAATAATGAGTGATTTTCTATTTTGGGGCTTTAATCCCGTGTTATGGAACCATTGGGTGAAGGGAAAATGAACCATTTTCCCTTAAAAATGTGGAACCTGACTGCATAATTTACAAGGACCGGACTGGCCAAGGCACCGCGGGCTCTGGAGCACCGCTTTGGGCGAGGCACCGCGGTATCCATTGTGGGCTCCCCCTAGCACCGGACTGGGCGAGGTGCCGCAAACTAATCACCTTGAGCTTCTATTTTGGTGTTCCAAACACGCCTTTGCGCTTGTCCAAAAATTTTGAAACTCACCCGAGATGTACTATTAACACCCCCAATCATGAATCAACTTAAAAACTAACTTTTGGAGGTCAAGATAGTCGTAAATAAATTCCTCAAAGTTTGAGGGCGTTCAAAAATACTAAGTTCCAACACTTAGCTGAAATTTTCTAAGTTTGGGACCCCTTATCAAGCTCTAAGGGACTGAGTTACGCTTAGGGATTTTTACGTGGTGTTACAATATCTCCCCCGCGACATTCGTCCTCCAATAAGACTGACTAGAATGAGAATACTAATAGACTAAATTCATGTACCGAACATACATAACTGAACACGATTATATGACTGTCACTACTGACATACAAAATTTCATACTGAACACGCATATCTGATGCATGAGTATCTAGCTAAACTGACTCATGAATGCATGACTGGGATTGCTAATAGGATGGGTGTCTCATACTAAACATGCATATCTGATGCATGAATATTTGACTGAACTGATTCATGAATATATAACTGAATATATAATGGTAATTGATACCAAGTTTGTAAGGGATATTTGAGCATGAAACTGAGTAAGTTTAAGGAAAACTATTACCTTGGGATGAGTTTGAGTCCACGAAAAAGAGGTGAGGATACTTGGTCTGCATGTCTGCTTTCACTTCTCGAGTAGCTCCCTCAACAGACTGATTCTGCCAAAGAACTTTAAGTAGAAGGACTTCTTTGTTCCTCATTCTGCAAATCTGGTAGTCAAAGATTTCGACTGGAACCTCTTCATAAGAGAGAATGTTTTAAATTTCTAAGCCCTCTACAGGGGCTACAACTGTTGGGTCACCTTTTCACTTCTTAAGCAAGGAGACATGAAGAATTAGATGTATTGAATATAAGTCTGAAGGCAACTAAAGCTCGTAAGTTACCTTTTCAAAATGGATAAGAATTTAATAAGGACCGATATATTGAGGACTGAGCTTCCCATTCCTACCAAACCTCTTCACTCTTTTCATAGAAGAGATTTTCAAATACACATAGTCACTAATCTCAAACTCAAAATCCGTTTGGCGCACATCTGCATATGATTTCTGTCGGCTCTGAGCTGTCTTAAGCCTTTACCTGATCAATTAAACTTTTTCCAAAGTATCAAATACAAAATCAGGACCTACTATTCTGGCCCCACCTACCCCAAACCAACCAATGGGAGATCTACATCTCCTTCTATAAAGTGCCTAAAATGGAGCCATCTAAATACTGGAATGATAACTATTATTATATGCGAACTCTATCAAAGACAAGTAGTCATCCCATATACCTTTAAAATCAATGACACATGCTCTTTACATATCTTCTAAAGTCTGAATGGTTCTTTCTTCTTGACCATCTATCTGAGTATGGAAGGCCGTACTGAGGTAAACTTAGGTTCCAAGACCTTTTTGGATAGATTTCTAGAAATGAGAGGTAAATTGTGTACCTCTATCTGAGATAATGGACAATGAAACTCTATGCAATCTGACCAACTCTCTAACATAGAGCTTGGTATAGTCCTCAGCTGAATAAGAGGTATGAACTAGTAGGAAATAAGCTAATTTGGTCATCCTATCTACAATGACCCAAATTGAATCGTGCTGACGACGAGTACGAGGCAAACCAATCACAAAATCCATGTTCACCTCTTCCCACTTCCAAGTGGGAATACTAAACTCCTGCATAGACCCACTAGGTTTCTGGTGCTCAATCTTAGCCTACTGATATATCGAGCACTTAGCTAAAAACTATATAATATCTCTCTTAATCACACTCCACTAATAGATTTTTTGCAAATCTTGATATATTTAAGTGGCCCCTGGATGAATAGAGTAACGCAAACCATGCGCTTCTGCAAGAATCCGCTATCTCAAGTCATCTGCACCTGTCATGCATAACCAACCCTAGCAATGCAATACACCATCTCATTCTTAGTAGAAAACCTCTATATTTTAATTTCTGACTGATTCTTTTAACTTAACTAGGTTGGGATCCCTATCCTACTTTTTCTTCACCTCAGAAACTCGAGATGATTCTAATCTATTCTGCACCCATACACTACCTTCTTTTGAATCAACTAAGTAGATACCAAGTCGGGAAAGCTGATGAATTTCATAAGCTAACTTGTTCTTATCATCTTTCATGTGAGCAACACTACCACCAGACATCCTACTGAGAGCATCAACCACTATATTGGCCTTGCCCGGATGATACAGGACACTCATGTTGTAGTCTTTCAATAACTCCAACCACTTTCTCTGATGGAGGTTTAATTTTTTCTAAGAGAACACATACTGTAGGCTCTTATGGTCAGTGAAAACTTCAACATGCACACCATACAAATAGTTCCTCCAAAGTTTTTAGGCAAATACTACTACTGCTAACTCAAGATCATGAGTAGGATAGTTCTTTTCATGGTGTTTGAGCTGTCTAGAGGCATAGGCTATGACCTTATATCTTTCCATCAAAACACACCCCAAACAAACTATGGAAGCATCATAATACACAATAAATCCATCTGAACTATCTGAACCATCTGGTAGAGTCAAAACTGGGGCTGTAGTGAGTCAAGTCTTCAACTACTAAAAACTCTTCTCACAAGAATCTGACCACTAAAATGTGACCTTTTTCTGAGTCAGTCTGGACATAGGGGATGCAATTGACAAAAATCCCTCAACAAACCATCGGTAATATCCAGCCAAATTCAAGAAACTCTAGATATCTAATAGAGAGATAGGTCTAGGCTAGTTTCTCACTACTTCAGTCTTTTGGGGATCAACTCTAATGCCACCACCAAAAATGATATGACCATAAAAAACTACTGAACTTAGCCAAAAATTTTGCACTTACTGAATTTGGCAAACAACTGATGGTTTCTGAGAGTCTACAGTACTATTCTATGATGGTTTGCATGATATGATTGCTGCAGGAGTAGAAAAGGGTGTTATTTATGAAGACTATGATGAACATGTCCACGTACTGCTTTAACACACGGTTTATCAAGTCTATGAAATCTACTTGGGCCTTGGTAAGACAAAATAACATGACTAAGAATTTAAAGTGACCATACCGAGTTCTGAAGGCTATTTTTGGAATGTCACATTCTCTGAACCTGAGTTATGATAGCCTGATCTAAGGTCTATCTTGGAAAAGTAACTAGAAATCAAAAGTTGGTCAAATTAAATAAGTCATCAATTATGGGGAGTGGACACTTATTCTTGATCATAAATTTATTTAGCTAATGATAATTGATACATATTTTGAAGGAACCATCTTTCTTACACACGAATAGAACTGGTGTACCCCACGGGGACATACTAGGTCTGATGAATCCCTTATCTAAGAGATCCTTCAACTGTTATTTTAACTCCTTGAGTTCTGCTAGAGCCATTTTGTATGGTAGAATAGAGTTAGGCTAAATATATGGAAGAAGTTTTATTTCGAAGTCAACTTCCCTTTTGGGAGGAACTCCAAGAAGATATTCAAGAAATACATTTGGGAATTCACATACTACCGACACTGATTTAAGATTAGGGGTTTCTGAGCTAGAGTCTTAGACTAAAATGAGATGGTAGACATACCCCATAGATATTATTTTTCTTGCCCTTAGGTAGGAAATAAGCTGACCCTAAGAGCTGAAGTAATACCCCTCCACCCTAGGATGGGCTAATTTGGAAACTAAAATTGGACAATTTTGTTTCTATAGTCGTCTAAGGCAAAGTAGGAATGAAGCCAATCCATGCTGAGAATGACAGCAAAATCTGTCATCTCTAATTCGACTAAGTCTGCTGAGGTAACTTTTTGAGATACCATAACTGGATAGTTCCTGTATACTCGTCGGGCTATGATAGATTTATCCACTGGGGTAGAGACTGAGAAAGGCTCTGCTAGAATTTCAGGAATGACTCCAAAGCCAACAACCATATAGGGAGTAACAAAGGACAAAGAGGCTCCTAGATCTAGAAAAGTATAAATATATAAATGATAAAATTGTAACATACCAGTGACCACATCAGGAGAACTTTCATGATCCTATTAGGACTAAAGGTCATAGAGTCTATTTGGGTGTTTCCCACTGGTGGCACTGGAAGAGGCAACCTAATGATTTGGGCGACTAGACTGTGCTGGGGGACGATTATGCTGAACTTGGAAACCTGACTGGGGATAATATTTAAATCTGTGACCTAGCTTGCCACACCTAAAACACACATCACTACCAGCCCTGTAGATACTATGGTGATTTCTGCTATATTTTTGGCAAAGGGTATTGGTTCGGGCGCTGCTGACACTTTCCTGAGGCTTAGGGCCTTGTGTCCTATCTCTGTTGCTATCTCTAAATTTTAACACTAGAGCACTGGATGAGGATAGAGCTAGAACTTAGGATTTTGGGTGGAACTGAGAATAATTTTCTCCCTCTAACTTAGGCTAGGTAACGTTGATACCACCTGTCCTCACCCTTTTGTTCCCCCCTCCTTCTTCTTACTCTTATCCTCCTCCATCCGCTGAGCATGGACCATGAGCCTTGATATGTCCATATCCTTAATCAGCATTGCTATTCTACACTCCTGGACTATACTGCTAGAAACCCCAAACACAAACCTACTCATCCTGGACCTACTATCTGCTACCACATGAGGAGCGTATCTAGCTAACTGAGTAAACTTGGGAGAACTTTCATTGTTATGCTTCCCTGCTTTAGATTAATAAATTCTAGAACCTTCGCTCTCCTTAACTGTAATGGGAAGAACCTATCTAGAAAAGCATTGACGAACTCATCCAACTCTATTGGCCCTGCATCTTTAGCCTTTTCTAGTTTCCACTACTTAAACCATGAGTGAGCCAACTCTTGCAACTGATATGCGACCAAATTAAAAATCTCATTAGCAGTTACCCCCATAATTCTATAACTTTCTACACCTGGTCAATAAATTCCTAAAGGTCCTCATCTGGCTTAGACCCAGTAAAAGATAGAGGGTTCATTTGAGTGAAGTCTTAAATCCTGGCTTTAGTAGTATTGGCCACTAGGTTGGTCGGAACGACAGTTGGGCATTTATTCTGGGATACCACAGAATGGGATAGGGTGGTGAAAGCTGCTCTGAATTCAATACAGGAGACATATTCATCTAGGGGATTTGGCTGGATGGGCTGAGGTGCTGGCTGGTATCCTGTTCCTCTTCCCTTAGTCCTCTTTGGTGGCATATTCTGTAAACAGAAGAGAAACCTGGATTAAATAGAGAGTTTAACTTAAAATTGTGTTCACCCATACGATATGATTACTGAAAGAAGGGAAACCATTCCTAAAACATCTAATAGACACCCATGTATAAGACTCTACTAGACACAACTTTTAGACTTCCTAGGACTCTGTTAAACCGTAGGCTCTGATACTAATTTTGTAACAGCCTGCATCTGTACCCCAAATGCTATACGATGCTCATAATCCTAAAGAACCACAAGCTAACCCATGACTAGTACATCCAGCAATAACTGAATGACAATACTGTGATTATGCAAAAATTAGGTGGAAATCTGCCATAAGGTTCAAATAAGAAATAAATACTGAGAACTGAATACTGATTCATATATCTAAAATACTTTAGTCTGAAAAGCCTCTACTGTCTGAACAAGTAGCTGATGGGTTGAGCCCCCAACTAACTCCAACTTATGAAGTAAAATGAGTACTGATATAACTGAAATGATAAATCTGTCCTCAAACTATGAGGACTCACTGCGAACTTCGCTTCTGATAGATTAGGCTACTAAGTGGATCAGGAGACCGTATATTTGAACCTATGATATAAGATATCATAGCATAAAAGAAATGCATGCGTCAGTACTTTGAATGTACTAGTATTCTAAGTGAGGTAAACTGATGTGCATGGGTTCATATGCATGAACAATAACTGACTAAATAACATGATCATAACTGAAAGAGTGTACATGTATAAATGCTTAAACTATAAGTGAGGTCATGGAAACACCGAATACTGAGTTCTATATCTGAGTTTATCAATACTGTATTACTGATAACTGAGTGATTGTATGTGACAGTCCTAATATTTAGGGTCTAACCTATAACCCCAGTTGGAAGAGTATCAGTACTATGCCACCGGTAAAGAAAAATATTGAGTCACCCTCATCTGGTAGGTGCTCTAAATGAGAATGGTGGTACCCTTGACTGGTAGGTAATACACCTCATCAACCCTCAACTGGTAGGTTGATGTCTCAACCTCTACTGGCTACGTAGTTCTGGAATGCCAGGACTACTTGTAAGGATCACACCCTCCGCTGGCAGGTGAGTCCCCATTCTTGGGTTCACTCGATACTGAATCCTACTCCAAACTAAAAGATACTAAACTGATGTACTGAACTGATACTAAGTTTACTGAGTTTTTCTGAGTTTTGTAAGTGACTGAGTTCGTTTGAGTTTTGTATCTAACTGAGAGTACTACTGATCATGACATGATTAATACTACTTTGTACTGACACTGGCTCTAGATAAATAGTTAAATTGTTAAGTATTAAATACCACCAGGACTCGATATCATAGATAAAACTAAGACATGGCACTTCTTGATAACATGACAACAATCAAGTATTCATAATGCTGTCACTGAGATATTTTGCCATATTTTTGGGCTTGTATATGAATGAGAATGCATGCTAGCATATCATAATTTCACTATTTAATTCTCATGGACATTCCATCAATCACTTATAAAGTATAGTTTTAACATGAGAGTAAATTTGGAACTTGTGGTTCTAGCATGAATTCATCATAAGGTCACAAATGGACCACAATGCACAATTTATTCACTTAGACATTTTGTCAAACATATGGAAGGCATAGCCTTATACTTTGGAAAGAACAATATGCTAATGCATCATGACTACCATAATAAATTTACACATTTAAGGGTTTAACATGGATTCACATGATACTACACATATATCAATTAAGAACCCATGAAATTTGTAATAAAACATGGATTAAAAACCCAACTAACAGTTTAATCAAATCCAACATGGAATTTATGAAATCAATACCCTTGAAGTTTTAAAAATAGTTTCTTGAACTCCAAGGATGGAAGAAACCCTTGGATGAACACTTCACATACCTTAATTGTTAACTTCATGGAGATTGGGGTGAATTCTTGAGGTTTGTTTCTAGAACTTGATGAAGCTAGGGCTTGTTCTTGAGAGGATTTTGCGAAAAAAAAGAATGATTTTGCTATTTGGGGCTTTAATCCCGTGTTATGGTGTCATTAGGTAAAGGGAAAATAACCCATTTTCCCTTAAAAACGTGGAACCTGACTGCAGAATTTACCTAGACCAGACTGGCCAAGGCATCGCGGGCTCTAGAGTACCGCTCTGGGTGAGGAATCACGATCTCTATCGTGGGCTTCCCCTAGCACCGGACTGGGCGATGCACCATGGTCTAATTGCCCTGAGCTGCTATTTTAAAATTCTAAACACGCCTTTATGCTTGTTCAAAAAATTTGAAACTCATTCGAGATGTACTATTGACTCCCTCAATCATGAATCAACTTAAAATCTAACTTTAATGGTCAGGAAGGACATAAATAAATTCCTCAAAGTTTGAGGGCTTTGCAAAAGACTAAGTTCCAACACTTCGCTGAAATTTTCTAAGTCTGGGACCCCTTATCAAGCTCTAAGGGACTGAGTTATGCTTAGGATTTTTGTGGGGCCTTACAAAATCATACTCTCAATTGAAAGACTTGGAATCTTGGACTGACTGTGCTTAACTCTTTAAAAAGTTTTGACTAAAAAAATAGGACTCGTAACTATGCTGTACCCATTCTATGAATACTAAACAGCAGGTAAAAAGCTAAATTTTGGGTATTCAAACCCCTAGGGCTAGATAACAATAATATCAAGATTGTACTAAAACTTTGAGGACATGATATGTAAGCATTTATTCAAAAATCATTCTTGTAGGTATTTCATCAAACACTTGTACTTCATGGTTTAGGCTAACTATGGGAATAGTTTAAAATATGTAGTAATAGCATGATTTCACTTCTAAAATCACCAATTAGGGTTTATATTTATCCAACACCACCATTCAAATATGTAAGGTTCAACATTACCAACAATTTCTTGGAAATATTATTAAATTCAAAGTTTATGTAGGTTCATTGACAAAATTCACAAAGATATGTAATAAGGGCTGTTTTCAATGAAAATAGATTGTAAACATTATGTATAATCAAAATCCATAAATTTTTCATGAAGCTAAATCATTCTAAACATGTAATTTCATAATTTAAAATAAGAAAGATGGATTCTTGGACTCCATGGGTGAAAAAGGGCCCATGGATGAACATCTATCATACTTGGGTTGATTAATTCATAAGATTTCTTGGTATTTTCTCGAGAATTGATCTTAAATTTTGAAGGATAGGGTTTATTCTTTTAGGAAAAAGTTATTTAAATTTGGGGAAAATTTTTAAAAGTGATGTAAAAGTGGTATTTAGTTACTTAAATCCCGTGTTTGGACTAAGTAGAGTGAAGGGAAAGGACTTAAATGCCCTTCGGAATTAAAAACTCAGAACTAGGAACTGGAATTCCCATTTTACATCATGGAGCGATGCGGTTCAATCACGTCGAGATGCTAGGAAATGGACAATCCAAATTTTCCTCTTTGGCGCGACGTAGTGCAATCGCATTGAGCCGCTGGAAAGGGACGATCCCCAAATTTTACCTTGGTGCGACGTGGTGCATCACATTGCGTCACTGGAAATGGGCATGCCCCATTTTTCCTATCACCACAATGCGGTGAAATCATATCACCTCACTGGAAAAGGACGAGCATCATTTTTAGGGTCATCGCGATGCGGTGCTGCTCGTGTTGAGCTACTACTTTCACAAAAAGTGCCATAACTTCTCACTCGGGTATCGAATTAAGGCCAAATTGGTATCGTTGGAAAGGTAATTCAATTATCTATCTGATGATGGGTCATGATCTCAAAATTTCTTAGTCAAACGAAAGAGATTCTTATTTGTAATTGAGTATAACAACATCATTTTTTAGAACTCAATTGACAAATGATATTTTGATTTGTCTAATATATAGGAGTTACTTGAGGCCTTCATTTACATCAAACTCACTCCTAAAACTACCAAAGCACTATATTTTATTTCTAAAAAGTTTGAGGCATATTTTTAATATCGACATGGATTTTTAGGGTATTACAGAAGAAGAGAAATTCAAGGTCTATATTGAAATGATGAAGAAGTTAAGCTTGGACATCCCTCTTGTTGAGGTTCTAGAACATATGCCTGGATACATGAAATTTAGGAAAGAGTTGATAAAAAAAAGTGGATAGTGAGTTATGATCCCATGAAAAATATGCACTACTGTGGTGTTGTCATTTTTAGATCATTAGTAGATAATAGGGAGGGACCTAGATCTTTCACTATTCCATGTGCTATTAGGACTTTCAACTTTAAATGGACTTTATGTGACTTGGGAGCCAATATCAATATAATGCTGCTAGAAGTATACAAGCAGTTGGGGTTAGGGGCAACCAAACCTACATCAATGAATCTATTAATGGCCGAATCGATCTGTGAGGAATTCAGTTTGTATTTTATATGATTCATTGGTAAAGGTGGTATCCTTCATATTTGTAGTTGTCATCATAATTTTGATTGTGAGGTGGACTTCCAAGCCCTTATTATATTAGGTAGACTGTAATACCCCACACTTTTCCTAGCTTAAATTCATCCCTAGAATGTTAAGGTATATCTTAAAAAATGAATACTATTTAGTTTTCAGGTAATTCCTTAGATTTAGAATTTTCATTGCGTGGAAAATTGAATTAGATTTCCAACGATATAAGATTCGCCTAAATCCAATAAACGTGTAAGAAGTTATGCCTATTTTAAGTTCCTATCGCAAAACACCATCATTTGGACCAATAGCGCGTCGTGGAGCAATGTAAATTTCCAATTTTTCCATTCCAGTGGCCCTCAAGATATTGGCATATCGCAGAGAGGGTCAATTTCCCATTAGTTAATTTCCAAAGGTCCAGCGCGATAATGGCGCGTCGCGCCATCTGCCAAAATGGCATTCCAAAGGGTACCACGATGTCTCCGCATTGTAGAGTCTGCTCAGTTTTCATTTGTCAATTTTCAGTGAGACACTATGATAGTAGTGCATCGCGGTGGCCACTCATATCGAGAAAATGTACATATTCCAGTTTCGTTAAAAAGCTTAAAGGAGGAATTTTGATAAATCTCCAACCCCTAATCCATCCAAAAGAAAAAAGATTAATCATATTTGAAAGAATTTTATGCTTTATTCATCATTCACTTCAAAACAAAACCCTAGATTACCAAACTTCTTCCCCAAGAAATCCAAAATTTCTCCATTAATTCTCTAAGAATCTTCAGGATTGAGAATTCTTAATTCAAGAACTCTAAGAAGACATCTTCAAAACATTAATAAAGATCCAAGATTCAAGTTCTAGCATCTAGATTATGAATTGAGGTATGTGGGGTTTTTACAAGGATAATTCTTTCATGATTATGCCCAAAACTTTAATTTAATTACAAAATTTCTGTAATTTATGAGATTTCCCATGAAATTAAAGTTACAGTTTATACCCATTATCATTATTTGCAAGATTATGAGATTTTTCATGATTTAGAAGTTGAATTACATGATTATATTTATATTTATATTTTTATGCATTGTGCAGTAATTTTCAGATTTTATGATGAATTATGAGTGTTTATATTATCAAGCATGAATTTTAAAGTATTTTAACATGAGATTGATGCATGGGTCGTTAAGCTCCAATTTAAGATTGTTATTTCAAGATTATTTGTGCCATGAGAACCCTCAGATAAGATTATTCACAGATTTTGATAAAGATTTGACCTTTTGGTCCTAAGCAAAGATAAAGAATCCACTTTGTTCAGATAACTTGAGATTTTAAGAAAGAAAGAGCATAATTGGTTGTCTTATAAACCCTAGTGATATTTTAAAGTGGATTTCTTAAGATTTTGAGCATAAGAATAGGAGTAGTATTTAGCACCAAGATGAGTAAGTTACTATGATTTCATACCCAGAACTACATACCAACGTAGGATTCAAATTTATTCCCACTTCTACGTGGATGAATCAGATTGTGATCACTAAGATAGAATTTCTATTATTATGGAAAGACCAGAACAACCCTATCTAACAGGGGCCAGATATGGGACTCCATGGATGCGCACATGGTGTATGTCGATTGGAAGAACTCCCAAAAGATGTCCCCCACTCTTCAACAGTCTATTGATTTAAAGCTTTAAGATAAAAGAATATGTTTTAGAAGTTAAGGTTTTAAGATTCTTATGCCCTAAGATAAAGTATTTTACTGATTTTAAAACTAAGTGTAATGGCTCACCATATTTATGCTATACGTTCTATCATTTATGATTTATGATCTTCACATTTCTGATTACTTAAGCTTGTGTGAGTCATTTACATTTAACATGCATGATTTTTATAAACTTTGATGATATTGTTTACTTATTTCATACACCCCCATATACTCATAGCATCATTAAAGTACTGATCTCTATATACGTTTATGTGCTACATTGTCTCATATTGTAGGTTCAGGTGCTCAGTCTCAGAAGTGTGAGTGATTCCCAAGCATCTCCTCTATATCTCTACAGTTGGTGAGTCCTCATAGTCCAGGAACTTAGTTATTCATACTTTTAGTTTATTTGTAGATGTTTCTTTATTTATTTTAGACAGTTTAAGTTAGTTGGGGGTCTGTTCCAGTGACTCTCCAGATTTAGTTAGTAGAGGCTTGTCGGACTACTAGATTCAGTTTTAGAATTTTGATTTAATATTCAGATTTTTAGTATTGTCTTACCAAGACTTGTGAGATTAGTTTGTTTCAGATAAGATTTTCACATTTATTATGTCTTTATTTTCATATTCTCCTATTTTGAGATTTAGATTTAGTAGAAGGCAACCAGGGTTAGGTTAGGACTACTTGTAATTCAGAGCACTGTGTGGAGTCTCAGGAATTAGATTTTGAGGCGTTACATAGACCCTACCTAGCCACAGGTAGGGGATTGATTGATATGGAGTTAGGGACGATAAAGTTCAGACTAAACAATGAGCATGTGATCTTCAATATATATGAGTCAGTACAACAACCAGATAGCTTACAGGTATTGTCTGTGATAGACACTACTGGTGATGATGTTGATGTAGGGGCCATTCCCATTGAAAAGAGACTTGGGGTTGGGAATTAGCAGTGGTAATTATGAATTTTGAGAATGACAACACCAAAGAATATGATGAGATAGTTAATACTTTGCGTGGTAGATGTTCTTACAACTATGCTCCAAAGAAGCTGGATCTTGATTTACAGAATAGAACCATACCTCCTATAAGACTATATATTGAGGAGCCACCGATTTTGGAATTAAAGGCCCTCCCATCTCATTTGCAGTATGCTTTCTTGGGGGGATAACAAGAGCTTAATAGTGATTATTGTTGTAGATTTGGAGAGTCATAAGTTGAAAGATTGATATCAGTGTTGCCGTTGGCTCGACCATATCAGATATTATGGGTATTCTACCAGTATTTTTATGCATAATATAAAGCTTGAATCGGTTTGTATTACTAACATTGAGCATAAACGGAGATTGAATCCTAATATACATGAGGTTGTGAAGAAAGAAATCATAAAGTGGTTAGATGATGGAGTTGTTTACCCTATTGCGAACAACAAGTGTGTTAGCTCGATTTAGTGTGTGCCAAGAAAGGGTGGAATCATAGTGGTTCCCAATGAGAAGAATAAAATTGTGCCTATAAGACTAGTGGCCAGTTGAAGAGTTTCTATGTATTATAGGAATTTGAATACTTGGACTAAAAAGGACCATTTCCATATGCCTTTCATTGGTCAGATGATGGAAAGACTAGCAGACCGGGGTTGGTATTATTTTCTTGATGGGTACTCGGGTTATAATTAGATCACTATTTCTCCCAATGACCAAGAAAATATGACTTTTACTTGCCCCTATGGGACTTTTGCATTCAAGAGAATACCATATAGGTTATGCAACACTCCTGCTACCTTTCATTAATGATTGATTTCTAAATTTTTTGACATGGTAGAGGACACGTTTGAGGTCTCATGCATGATTTTTTGGTAGTTGGGGACTCCTTTGATGATTGTTTGGCCCATCTAGCCAATGTACTGCAGAGATCTAAATAGTGAAACTTGTGTTGAATTGGGAGAAATACTATTTTATGGTAAAATATGGTTTGTTCTAGGGCACTAGATCTCAAAATAGGGTGTTGAGGTAGATAGGTAAAGGATTGAGGTTATTGAAATGTTGCCACATCAAGTCTTAGTGAAAGCTATTTGAAGTTTTGGGGCCATGCTAGTTTGTATAGGAGACTCATCAAGGACTCCTCACAGATTGATAAGTTGTTATGCAAGATCTTATAGAAAGAGGTGAAATTTGTATTTGATGATGCATATCTTAAGGCCATTAAGTGCCCGAGGAGTGGTTACTGTCAATCCCTATCATTGTATTGCCTAGTTGGTCTTTTATGTTTGAGGTATTGTGTTTTGCTAGTGGAGTGTCGTTGGGTATGCCCTAGGCTAAAATGAGGGAGGAGATCCATCATTTGATTTATTATGTCAGCAAGGCATTAAGAACCTCATAGAAAATTATACAGTTACTGAGCAAGAGTTACTTGTAGTGATTTTTGCCTTCATGAAATTTCGGTCCTATTTAATATAGAACAAAGTCATAGTTTACATAGATCATGCAACTTTAAGGTACATAATGCCGAATAAATATGCAAAATCGAGGTTGATACATTGGGTCCTCCTATTGTAAGAAAATGATTTTGAGTTGAAAGATCAGAAGGGCATAGAAAACCAAGTTGCTTATCATTTGTCTCGCCTTGAGGAGGAGGAAATGCAGAAATTAGGGGATGAGCTTAACATAGATGGTACTTTTTTCCAAATGACCAGGTCTTGGTAACATCTCAAGACTTAATCCCTTGGTATGTTGACTTTGTCAACTTTTTGGCAAGTGATTTTGTCCTGGAAGACCCATTCTTCCAGCAGCCTCAGAGATTTATGCATGAGGTAAGGAGTTTTTTTTTAGGATGAACCATAAATTTTAGGGTTTTTACGGATAGTGTGATTTAGAGATGTATCCCTGAGGTGGAGATAATGAGCATTCATAAAGCTTGTCATTCATCACCAGTTGGGGGTCATCATATTGGAACCCGTACAATATATAAGGATGTTCATGATTTTGCACAAGCCCGTGACCAATGTCAACATCAAGGCAATATTTCATGATGCCATGAACTCTCTCCAAGACACCAATTTGGAGTTGGAGTTGTTTGATGTATGGAAACTAATTTCATGGTTCCGTTTGTGAGCTCCTATGGAATAAAGTATATTATTGTCGTGGTTAACTATGTTTCGCAATGTATGGAGGCAATCACGCTTCCAAACAATGAGGGTAGAAATGTCCCCACATTTTTGAAGAAAAATATCTTTTCTTGGTTTGGCCCTCCATGTACGATTATTAGTGATGCTGGGCCGCACTTTTTCATTATTTGGTTTAAGGCACTGCTTGATAAATATGGCATTAAACATAAGGTGAAAATACCTTATCATCCTCAGAAAAGTGAGAAAGTTGAGGTCTCCAATAGGGAGATCAAGTCCATATTGGCAAAGAATGTGAATGACAATAGGATTTACTGGTCAAGAAAGTTGGATGATGCTTTATGGGCCTACTAGATAGCTTATAAGAAAGAATCCATATGTGCCTCACCATATCAACTTGTATAAAAAAATGCATGCCTCTTGCTGGTTGAACTTGAGCATAAGACACTATGGGCATTGAAAAAGCTAAATTTTAAATGGCATGATGGAACTAAGATGAGGTTATGCAAGGTGAATGAGTTGGATTAATTTTGGCTCCATGCTTATCAAATCTCTTCTAAATACAAAGAAAGAATGAATTTGTATCATGACAAAAAAATTTAGAAAGAGTGTTTGAAATGGGTGATGTGGTCTTGCTGTATAATTCAAGACTTTATTTATTCCCTGGCAAGATAAAGTCCAGGTGGTATGGGTCATTCACCGTGGTTTTGGTTTTATCACATGGTGCTATAGAGCTAAAGTGTGATAGTGAAGCCCCATTTAAGGTGAATGGAAAGCAGATGTTCAATAGAAATACAACACTTTCGATGCTTAAAACTATGAAATATAAAGGTTTCTTAGGTTGTTTTGTTAGATATGATGCGTTTTGGGTAGGCTCTGTAAAAAAACTAGGTTTTGGATGCTAAGTTCATGAAAAAGGTGAAAAATAGTGTTTTTTTGGCTACTTATGTGATAAATTTTGGATGTTTGTGATACTTTTAGGATTGTCCATGACCAAAGCATGTGATAAAAGTTGAAGATCTGAAGCTTGGTTGCAAGTGTTGAAATTCCTGGCACTTACCTAGGCTTACATGTGGACCACATATAGTACCTGTAGTCTGAATGAGACGAAGGTAAGTGATGGAATTGAAGAATTATAGATTTAAAGAGTAAAAGAGTTGAAAAATAACTTACAACACTTGCTAGGTCAACATGCGAACCACATGTAACACATGTGGATTACATGTTGGCAAAAAATGTGTTAGAAGTCAAAATTTCTGAGAGTAGAACTGTAGAAATTTTTGGTCTGGGCACATGCGGTCACCACATTCGCCCAGCCTCAGTCCACATGTACCACATGCGCCCATGGCTAGGTTACATTTGGAGAACACATGTAGCCACCAACCCTTTTTTCTCCTTTTTTGTACAGTCTTTGGTTTTAGGGTTTTCTCATGTACTATAAAAACCCCTTATGTGTTTTTAGTAGACGTTATGCACTCTTGATACTTACAAACATATTTTGATTTCGAGATTCAATTTTAGTCTTGGTATTCTCTTGTATTGATTTTGATTGATTAATTCAGTTATGGTTTTGGGTTCTTACTTGCAATTGTTGTGATTTCATATTATTCTTTCAATCATGATGTTTTTGATTACTTTGGAAGCATGAGTGGCTAAAGACCCTTATCTAAGGTTTTGGAAACCCTGGCAGATTGACGAAGTAGGGGGAGTGCTATTGTCATTTTGAACCGATACCCATGAATGTATTGTATTATATTCACTTAAATACCTTTTTTAACTTGTGCACATGGTAGGATTATGCCTAGATTATTGTTACTTACTCAAAAAAAGTAGTGATTAGGAAAAGATAACGACAACAGTAATTTGGAGTTTAACTATCGATCCATGCTACTATGTTTTATCTATATAAAATGGTTATATTTCATCTAATAACTAGAGACTAAAAAGACAGTAGTTAACTGGGATCATGATAAGGGTTAGTAAGGCGACATCTTGAGACTTAAAAGTTAAAGGGTAAAATCCTTTTGCTTGTCCAAATGACTGTAGAAGGTACATATCTTATCAATTCTGCATTTAAAGTATCAGGTTGGTTAAACAAAGCAAGATAAGCCTAAGGATTTGAGAATCTAGGATGAACACAATCCTAGTGTTCACCTACTAGTGATTACAACTGAAGTTGATATTTGCCACTTGTTTGCTATTTCTATTCAAAACCCCCATTTACTTTTCCAGTTCTACCTTTTAGTTTCAATAGTTGAGAGCCACCACTCCACGTATTCCCTTAGAACTCAGCCCCAAACTATTTTTCTTACTATATTTGGCAACGACCACATCATATTTAGAGTGGAGGTGTAGCTTTGGCATCCTAAAATTTTGGCACCGTTGTCGGGAAATATAGGGTTGATTTGTGAATTGATGTTGCTATAGTTTATGGTTGTTCTTAGTTAGGTATACGCCGGTGTATGTATAGCACAGAGAGTAGAGGAAATCCCTTACTCTTAGTGAATATAAATTCAGAGAGGATCTTACAATCACCTAGTAGGATGACAAAATTGAAAATAGATAACATGCCTAAAGGGGTTCATGATGATGTGCCTCCCCTTTCTTTCAAAGGAGTACAAGATATTATTGATCAGCAGACAAGGGTGCTTTTCGTACAAGACACTAATGAGAGGAGGTAAATAGAATAAGTTTAGCGGATAGCTAGGGAGGCACATCTAGCCTAGTAGAGACAAGAAGTTGATCGTCGAGCAGCACTCGGTGGAAATTAGAATAGAGTTAGAGGCGGCCGTGCTCAAGTGATCTAAGCATATTAGTATATGTATCCATATGAGGATGATGAAGTGGATTTGGGGTATGTTTAGCCGGCATAGATTAGAGCTATCATTCCTCCTATCTTACCCCTCGATATTAAGTTTAACATAGCCAGTGCTTTGATCCAGCTCTTGTAATTGAAGGATGTGTTCACGGTATTGACTATAGACATCGCTAACATGCCTCTGGCTAATTTTATTGGAATTTTCACTTTATATATTTATATAGGGGTGAATTAGGAGGCGCTTAGATTGAGGTTGTTTCCATTCTCTCTTATAAAAGAGCATCTTTATGGTTGGGGGAACTTCCAAGTAGATCTATCACTATGTGGAATAAGTTACATAGTCAATTCTTGAACAAGTTCTTTCCTCTATCCAAGATATTGCAAATTAAGGATGAGCTTTATAATTTCAGGCAGCTGTAGTCTGAGTCCATATACGAGGCTTGTTTCAAGTTCAAGAAGTAGCTTAGTATGGTTCCCAACCATTGGATTTTAGGGACAAACTTACTGGAGATATTCTATGGAGCCCTGACCATTAGTTCTAGAGAAATGGAAACTCTATCTTTAGAGGATATTTTAGGAGATTACGCTGGAAGGTAGCTTCAGATATATTAGATCAAATTTCTCTCACTAACCTACGTTGAAAAACTCGAGAGGCTGAAAGGGGTTGTGATACTTATGTTATTAGTGCCTCCAGTGACCGTAAAGTAGCTAATGATTCTATGGCGTAAGAGATTGCACTATTAAGGACTGATCTTAGGTTTCTAGCTAATTAGTTTGTGATATAAAATTCTGAGAAAGTGAACATAGTAGGAGCATAGGGTGCAACATTTAGAGCTTATGATTTTAAACTAGAAGAGGAGGCTAGGTATCTGGATCATCAATTGGTGGGTTTTTGAGCCAAAAGGTAAGAAACCAAGTCAGAACTATAATAATGACAACTATAAAGACTATAATAGGGAAAAAGATGATGACTGGAGATAGAGAGATGATTATAAGGAGAAAGAAGATTTGTATATTCCACCTAGCAGATGAGATACAAAACCAAAAATGGAAGAAATATAGACAAAACTAGTGAATGGCAAAGAGAGTCTGGAGGCTAACCTTAAGGAGATCAAGGAAGATATTTTTGGTTTGACCTAAAAGATCAGTCTCATGCAACTGCTATTAAGTAGTTAGAGAACCAGTTCAAACAAATATCTGCCCCTTTGCACCAAAGACAGTCTGTTACCCTCTTGAGTAACACAATGAAAAATCTTTCAAACATCAGTCATTTTCTAGATACCACCACTAGTTATAGTGCCACTATCAATGATCCCCCTATACCTATGATTGAGGATTTGAAGATTCATAATATTGAGAGAAATGAGACACCTGAGAAAGAATCTGAGAAGTTATCATGGGGTGATAATAATTTAAAGTGTGATAGTGGTGAGTATTGGTCCATAGAGCCCACTACTTATGTGCACCATTATAGTATGACCCTTTTCTTACTAATAGTGGAAAAGAAATAGGACCCTAGAGCAATCACAATTTCATGTTCTATTGGGCCTCTCAATGTCAATAAAGCTTTATATGACTTGGAATCAGGGGTAAATGTGATACTATTGGTTGTGTATAAGATTTTGAGAATTGGGGAACTCAAACCGACATCTATAAAATTATTGATGTCTAGCTCATCTATGATGAAACCAGTGGGCGTTTTGTGTGACGTACAATAAGGATGACATTCTTTATATTTCCAGCTGATTTTATGGTTCTTATTTGTGAGGTAAATTTTCAAGACCCCATTATTTAGGTAGACCCTTCCTATCCACTGGTAGGGTATTGATTGATATGGACTTTGTGGAGATCATCTTCAAACTGATTGATGAGCAAGTTGTTTTTGTTTTGTGTATGAAAGTGCAATAACCAGATAATAAATGAGGTGTCTGTGATAGAGACTATTTGTGGGGATGTTGTTATAGAGGATAGTGTGATAGATATACTAGTTGTTGAGGATATAATAAAGGTGATGACCACTCATCTATCGATTGTTGAGACCAAGGTAGAGACATTGCATAAGCTAATTCGGCCAAAGGTTTGAAATATAATAGAGATATCTGAGGTTAGAATGTAGTTTGCATATCAACCTACTATGTTAGAGTTACGTGCTGGTATCATGCATATTATGATTATCTTGATAGACGTGTAACTAACCAATTTATAGAGATTGAGACACCTAATTTAGGAAATAGAGAAAAGGTGCATTCTTTCACAAAAAGCCATATGACAATCATCCCTCATATCATACCCTACTTTTTCAAATATCATCTCTTTATAGTCCTAGATGCTTTGATATATTCTTAGAAAGTGATATGATGGTCCTTGTTGTTAGGGAAAAAAAAGGCAAAGAGGGGGAACTGCAGAATCCAGACAAGCCACATGAGCAAGCCCTTAAAAGGGCCACCCATGATTTGATGAAGACTGTGATAGTTGATAGGTAGATGTATGCTGAGATAGTTGCAGCTGTATGTTCTCATAGTGCACTGCCATCACCATGGCCTCCGCTTGTGGATATACCCCCATCTAGGGAAAATCATTACACGAACACTTAGTGCATCCTAGGTATGTCCTCATTCTTTTTGTTTTATATTATTTTAGGGAATTAGGGATAGTTCATAGTTTTTAGTTGGGGGTGGGGTATATCATAGTCTCTGTAAGTTTTTTTATTGTGCTTCTTTCTTTTTTGGCTGTGGTATAGTTATAGAATCGACATGTCTAGGTTAATTTGTGTCGTATTGTGTTTTGTTTCATATTATGTTGGGTTTTTATGTAATTAGGATATTTTTAAGTACTTAGGACAATAGTCATCTTTTGATTGATTTTTGATACCCCTCCAAAATTATGGTTTATAACTGTGTGAATGTATTTATGTATGAACATTGTGGATCTTTTTATGGCATTATAATTAGGGACATGATAATCACTTTCTAACAATTGCATGAACTGGATAAGTAATAGCTTGTAATATTGACTATGTGCCATGTGTGTGTGAGATACTACTTAGTTTCCTTTGTGTGTTGAATTCAGAAGTTGCCCGGTTAGTCTTTCCCTAGTTGTATAATAGTTGGTTAGGTAAGGATCATAGGCCTTTTTTTATTTTAGACCACTTTTAGCCTAAAGGACTTCCTTATGTGAATTGTATCCCTTGATCCTTGTTTTGAGCCTTGTAGCTTAATTATTTGTTTTTACCTTTCACCTTTCCATTTTTGTTATAATTAACCTATTTTTTCCCTGATCCTTCTTGGACATTATACAACTCAACTCAGGCGAATCGCCTAAGTTGAGGGTGGTTATCATAGGGGTGGATGATGTAAAGTAGGTCTGAAAAAAGGAAAAATTAAAGGAAAAAAATGTAGGGTTGGGTGTGGTAGAAAAAACCTAAAAAAAAGAGAAATTTTGAAAAATATAAAAAGAAAGAATAAAAGACCACACCCAAGCTTAATGTGCAATAAAGAATAAAAAGGGAGAAAAAAAGGGTAGAATAAAACGAAAATTTGCTAATAAGGGAGACCCCAAGTCTAGTATAGTTCCAAGGAGGTTAAGTCGTTTTATATGTCCATATGTACCATACTATCCCTCCAAGCCTATGTTACAAGCCGAGAAAAGTCCTATAGTGATCTTAACTTGACTGTCTAAATGCTAAGGTAAAGAAATTAAGGGCAAGCCTATGGTATTTGATGCACATTGATTGAAACTTCTCTTCGGAGTGCAAGTGTCTCTTGACTGTCCCTGCACTGACATGTATTATTTTATATGAGTGAGTGGGATATCTTTGTTGTGAGGAAACATGAGTCATATTTGCTAGCTGTCTACTTATTTAGGTATTGTAACTTGTATATATGCATGGTTTTCTATTGCTAATGTAATGCCATACCTTGATCCCATTGTGTTATATGGTTGTGCTTTATGTTTATACACAATTGGTTTTGAAAAGTAAAATTAGAGAGGGTATTGCGATTTGAGCTTAAAGTGTTGATTGATGACCTTAAATAGCTTCGAATCTCTTAGTTAAGCATCGTGTCTTATTTTGTTTTGTGTTGTGTTTTTGTTTCCTAAGTACATGCAAATATTCTAAGTTGAGGGTTTGATGTGCTACAAAAATAGAGCACTTTCGATGCTTAAATATGCAAGTTTCTTAGACTGTTTTGTTAGATATAATGTGTTTTGGGTATGTTTTGCAGCATATTAGGTTTTGGAAGCTAAGTTCGTGAAAAAGGTGGAAATGTTGTTTTTGGCTACTTATATGATAAATTTTGGATATTCGTGATACTTTCTAGATTGTTCATGACCAAAGTGTGTGATAAAAGTTTAAGATTTGAAGCTTGGTTACAACTGTTGAAAGGCATGACACTTACCTATGTCTACATGTGGTCTGTATAAGACTAAGGTAAGTGATGGAATTGAAGATTTAGAGAGTAAAAGAGCTTTAAAAACAACTTACGACACTGGCTAGGTCAACATGCGGACCGTATGTAGCACATGTGGATTACATGTGGGCAAAGAATGTGTTAGAATTCAAAAATTCTGAGAGCAAAACAATAAGAATTTTTGGTTCGGGCACATGCGGTCACCATATCTACCCAGCCTCAGGCCATATGTACCATATATTCCCAAGGCCAGGCTGCATTTGGAAACAACATATAGCCACCAACCGTTTTCTCTCCTATTTTATTCAGTCTTTGGTTTTACGGTTTCATGTACTATAAATACCCCTTATATATTTTTTAGTAGATGTTATGCACTCTTGATACTTGCAAAAATATTTTGATTCTGAAATTCGATTTTAGTTTTGGTTTTCTCTTTTATTGATTTTGGTTGATTAGTTCAGTTATGGTTTTGGGTTCTTACTTACGATTATTGTGATTTCATATTATGCATTCAATCATGAATTTTTTTTATTGCTTTGGAAGCATGAGCGGCTAAAGACCCTTATCTAGGGTTTTGGAAACCCTGGCAGATTGACGAAGTAAGGGAAGTGCTATTGTCATTCTTAACTGATACCCATGCATACATTGTATTATCTTTACTTAAATATCTTTTTTAACCGGTGCACATGTTCGGATCATGCCTATATTATTGCTAATTACTCCAAAAGAGAAGTAGTGATTAGGAAATGATAATGACAATAATAATTTTGAGTTTAACTATCGATCCATGCTACTAGGTTTTATCTAAGTATGGTTAGATTTCATCTAATAAATGGAGACTTAAAAGGCAGTAGTTAACTAGGATCAAGATAAAGGTTAGTAGGGCGACTTCTTCAGACTTTAAAGGTAAAGGGTAAAATCCTTCTGCTCGTCCAAAAGACTGTAGAAGGTACATAGCTTATCAATTCTGCATATAAGGTATCAGGTTGGTCCAACAAAGTACGATAAGCCTAAGGATTTGAGAATCCAGGAGGAACACAATCCTAGTGCTTACCTACAACTGATTACAATCGAAGTTGATATTTTCCACTTGTTTGATATTTCTATTCAAACCCCCCATTAACTTTTCTAGTTCTACCCATTAATTACTATAGTTGAGATCCACGATTCCAAGTATTCCCTTGGAATTCGGCCCTCAACTTTTTTTCTTACTATATTTGGAAGCGACCACATCATATTTAGAGTAGAGGTGAAGCATAGGTGTCACCAGCAGTGGGTGAAGCATTATATGGGAAACCTTGAGTATGTGAAAGTATGTGTTGGTGTGGACCTTGGTGAAGTTTGAGTAGCCAAGGTTGCTGCATCGTGCCGCGATGGTAAATCAGGCGCTGCTTGATAGGTAACCCAAGGTAACTTCTTTTTAATCATGACACGGATGCCTAGTACATCCCATGTATGTCCTTATTACTTTCCTTTACATTATTAATGCGTACTGGGGATAATTCATAGTCTTTTAGTTGGGGTGGTGTATACTATAGTTGCCATAGGTTTTTGTTGTTGTGCTTCTTTTTTCCTGTTGATCGAGGTACGGTTGTAGAACAAGCATGTCTAGGTTAATTTTGTATTATATAGTGTTTTGTGCAGTATTATGTTGTGTTTTATGTAACTAGGAGAGTTTTGAGTATCTAGGGCAATTGACATATTTTTGTTGATTTTTGAGAAAAATGATAGGCCGTTCATATATTTTTTTTAATTTTTGAGAAAATGATACCCCTCCAAAAATTTGTTTAAGGACTGTGAATTGTATATATGTGTGACCATTGTAAATCTAGTTATGGCATTAGGATTAGGGGCATGTTAATCATTGCTAACATTTGCATGAATCGGATAGGTAGTAGCTTGTGATATAAATCTATACCATATGTGTGAGAGATACTATTACTTAGTTCTCTTTGTGTGTTGAATCCCGAACTTGTCCGCTTAGTCTTGCCTAAGTTGTCGGATAGTCGGTTAGGAAAGGATCATAGGTCATTTTTGAACTTAGTCCACTTTTAGCCCAAATGAACTTCTAAATGTTAATTAGTATCCCTTGATCCCAATATTGAGCCTATTTAGCCTATTTTTTTGTTACACTTTTCACCTTCCTATTTGTGTCATAATAAACTTATTTTGGCCCTAGTCCTCCTTGGACATTTTGTACCTCAACTCAAGCAAATCGCCTAAGTTGAGGGTGGCTATCATAGGGGTGCATAATGTAAAATGGATATGAAGAAGTGTAGAATAAGAGAAAAAGAAAGTATGGTTGGGTGTGGCACCAAAATAAAAAGAAAAAAATTGTGAGAAAGAAGAAAAAGAAAAAGAATAAAGGAAACCACACCCAACCTGAATGTGCAGTGATAGAATAAAAAGGGAGAAATAAGGGTGGAATGAAAAGAAATTGTTTGATAAGTGGACCCTAAAGTAAGTGTAGTGCCAAGGTGGCTTAGTCACTAATGTATCCATATGTACCAAACAAGCTCCCAAGTTTACATTACAAAACGTACAAAGTCCTATAGTGATCCTAACTTGTCTGTCTAAAAGCTAAGGTAGAGAAAATAAGGCCAAGCCTATAGTATTTGATGTACACCAATTGGAACTTCTTTGTGAGTGTGAGTGTCTCTCGACTGTCCCTACACTGGTATGCTTGAGTTCATATGAGTGATTGGTACTTCTTTGTTGTGAAGGCATGGGTTTTATTGCTAGTTGCTTACTTGTTTTGGTAGTGTAACTTGTACATATGCATATTGGTCTATTGATAATGTGATGCCATATCTTGATTCACTTGTGTCATATTTTTGTGATTCATGTATACAAACAGTCGGTTTTTAAGTGTTGAAATAGGAAGGGGTAAGGTATTTCAGCTTAAAGTGATGATTGACTGCCTTAGATAGCTTAGAGATTTCCTAGTTAAGCATTGTTGTTTAATTTTGTTCTATTGTGTCACTTGAGGACATGCGAATATTTTAAGTTTAGGTGTATATATGTTATGGATTCATAGAATTTTCGACGCTTAAAACTATGAAAATATGCAATTTACTTAGGTCTTTTTGTTAGATATGATGTGTTTGTTTTGTGTTTTGAAAAAAATTAGGTTTTGGAACTATTCTGGAGAAAAAGAGTAAAATTTGAAGTTTTGGTCCATTGAAGTGGGGACCTATATCCCGTATGTGCTACCTACGGTCCATTGGTACCAAAGTCGGTGCCAGAAATTGAAAGTCTTAAGGCTCAGAAGCTGAGAAAAGAAGGCCCTATCACTGAAGAAAGGCACCTACGGTCCGTAGGTGATAGAGTAGGTTGCAGAAGAGCAAAGTCTAGAGAAGACACAAAATATTTGGGAACAGGTTCAACTATAGGGACCACCTACGGTCCATAGGTGTTACCTACGACTTGTAGGTGGCCCAGTAAGTGGCCACCGACCTTGATTTTTCTTTTTTATTAGGGAGTTTTTTCCTGGGTTTCCTTGTACTCTATACATTCCCTTTTGACATTTTTAGTTAGTTGATGCACTCTTTATACTGACAAACATATATTGGATTCTAGGATTCAATTTTTATCTTGGAATTTATTTGTTCTTAGTTTTGATTGATGATTCAGTTTGAGACTTTGGCTTTTATTTTGCTGATTATTGTGATAGTGTTTTAATGCTTTCAATCATGAATTCCATTAATCTTTCCACAATAATAAGTGGCTAAATCCCTTATCTAGGGTTATATGAACCCTAGCAAATCAAATAAGTAGGAAAAGTGCAAAGTTGTTCTGAACCAGTATTCTTGCATGTATTGTGGTTGTCTTCAGTTTAATATATGTCTTAGTAGTTGCAAACATTAGGATGCCGCCTAGTATATCAATACTTACTTCACAAGAGGAGTAGATATTAAGAAAATATAATCGCAAAAGTAATTTGAAGATTAATTATACATCAAGGTTAATCAATATCATCTACTTAAGACGGTTATCTTTCATTTAATAACTTGAGACTCAAATGGTAATAGTTAACTGGGATCTAGGATAACGGTTAGTGATGCGTCACACTGAGACTTAAAAGGTAAAGGGTGAAATCCATTAATGAGTCCACAAGAAAGTTGATGGTACAAAACTTATCTAATTCTGCATGCAAGGTATTAGGTTGGTTCAATAAAGCACGATAAACCTATGGATTTGAGATTCCAGGGAGAACATAGTCCTAGTATTCGTTTCTGATTGATTCCAACAAAAGTTTAGTTTAGTTACTTGTTTGAGATTACTACTACAACCCCTCCCCCATTTTCTTTTTCAATATTTCCCATTGGTTCCAACAAACGAGAGGTATAATTTCATGCATTCCCTATGGGTTCGACCTTAACTTGAGTTGGGTTACTTTACTTAACAGCTATCGCTTTATCTTCCATTAGAGGTGTAGTTTGGGCATTGATCATTAATCAATGATGATCATAATTTATTTAAATTTTGCCTATTTGAGTATTTGATAAATCAAGTTGATATTGATGAGATTAAACTTTTTGGTAATTATTCTTTATACAAACTTTTTAATCTGAATATTTCACCAAATGCTTAAATTGTTTAATGGAAATGACATGTCATTATATGGATGGCTTTCAATTCTTGGTATGACGATACCAATTTTGTAATGCCTTAATAGAAAAACTCCATAGTTAATTATATGTGAAAATGTTTTAATTGGACTTAATGGGAATTGTAGCTTCATTGAGAAGGTATAGTCCTTGACATCAACACCTGGAACCACTTTTGGTCTATGACCATTGTGTGTTTACTTCGTGCAGTTGTACACAATTATTCTTCTTGGAGACTGTTGTCTATTAGTGACTTTAGCCAAATCCTCGGTCTATGCAGCCAACATAGATTGTGTCCTTTCGGTCGGGAGAGGCGGACCCATATAGCCTCTTGGGTGTATGAAGGTTGGTGCAAGCTACATAGTTTAGGATTAAATTTTAAATGGTCATGTTTTTGATGCAAGCTACATAGTTTAGGATTAAATTTTAAATGGTCATGTTTTATATTCTTTTCCTCCTACCACGATATTTTATACATTTCTTGACTTATTTTTTTGGCAAATACATATTTTATCCCTTTCCTCAGGTTGCATGCCAGTACTCATTGTACTGATCGTCCCCAGATGCTACAATATTTCCTGATGTTGGTTCGAGGGCCTTTTATCGTGACTATGTGCACCGTTAGGTGTACTATTATTTTTACGACCCAAAAATAAGGATCATGATGGAACTTGTCGCGTCGAACTTTAACAAGTAAGCCTTTCACCAAAAGTGATACACATGGGGAAAAGCCAGATGCCCCCAAGGTAAGGCTTCTAGAATAAAGCTGAATCACATAGATATAATAAAAACAAAAAGAATAAAATCAACACATGTAGCCATAACTCCCAAAACTTGGTGTCAACAGTATAAGAACTTCTAATACAATCCCGAAGTTAAATACATCTGAAAAATTACCACAAAGGAAAATATCTATCTCCAAACACGAATAAGGACATAGCTAATACAGAAAGATAGAGGTAAACTCCAAACATAGGAATGCCCAACCACTACCTTGAGTAATCTGAAGGAGCTTGAAATCAATCTATCTGAGGCGCACTCTAGCTAGGACATGTACCAAAGGGGCAAAATAGGCGTGAGTACGGTCCACTTGTACTTAGTAGGTACTATAGGCTGACCATGAAGAATAGTAAATAATGCATACAAAATATACACTAAGGGCACGTCACCTGTAATAAGAAAATGTCCCACAATGGTAGACCATACCAGTTGTACTAACAGTTCTACAATATCCACATAAAATACAACAATACACCAACATGGATACAAATACACATAATATTCCATAGTAGAACAAAGAGGAACATGTATACTTAAAATTATTAAGTACAAATAAAGAAAGATAGGATAATTAGACATTAACAAGTCAAGATATAGAAAAATAGATAGATGACAAGTCAATATGACAATACAAGTACGACATAACACAATAAAGAAAGTGCAATGTCTATGATGATAGTGATGATGTACGAGGTCGTCACACAACCTTCGGGATGGTATCACAATATCCATATACATCTATGGAGGAAAGCCTCCCAACGCAGGACCCCTGGGGGGTTTGTCAGCCCATATACAATCTACATATCTCATATATCCTCCTTGGCACATCCCCCAAGAAGGGTTTAATAGGTGTTATAATTTCTCCTCTATGGCAATTTCCTCGTGGAGGGTTTTATAAAAGGTGTAGACAGTGTTTCTCGAATGTTGCAACGGTGGTACCAATGTTGTAAGAATGAGCATAAAATGAGGATGTAATGCTCATTACCAATCACAATGATATATTTTCAGAACCACGTGAGCTAATATTCACTCATTATTTCTGTTTCATCCATGAATTTTCATATGTCTCATATAACAACAAGTATTAATATATCACAATACGCCAATGGTACCATATTAGGTATTTCAACAAAACAATTCAATTATTCACATATATTCAAGGCTATTAACATCACATAGGACCCCACATTGTCACGTATATCACATAATATCTCAATTTCAATAATTACATTACATATAGTCTTCCACACTGGCACAACACATAGATAGCCATTTTTCATGATTAGTTACCACTCTTAACATGTATTTTATACCATCATTTACTACCCAACCCAGTCTAAAAGAGTTAAGTCATAATCTACCTCAAAAGCTGACATCGGTCTACTGTAATTCAAAGAGATGAACTTAATTTTCATGAACAATTTCAAGCTCCACTTAAAATCAAATATGGAATCTACGTGTCTAAACAAAACCAATGACACCCATATTGATTACTTCTGGATTAGGGTCAAAATGGACCCCAGAAATGAGTTTTCAAAAAATAAGAAAAAAAATCATAACTTTAATTTAAAAATTTGTTTTTGTTATTATTAGGAACCTACAACTGAAAACTCAAGACAAATTGAGTCAAAAACGAGGTTTAAATTGAAGAAAAACTATTTTTTAACTTCAATTGTTAAAATCTTTGAAATCTGGGTTATGATCAAGAATAAAAGTTGTTTTAAAGGTTAAATTGATGAAATACAAGTAATTATAAGGTAAAACTATTATTCAAGTGAAAATGAGTGAAATTGAGGTTTAAAATCAAGCCCTAATTTTTTTGAGTTTTTAAGAATTTAATCAAGAATTACTAAGAAAAGAGGTGATTTTTTGGTTTTACCTTAAATCCGTAAGAGAATCAATATATAAATGTTAATCTATCTTCTCCATCACCCAAAAGTTTAACTTTAAGCTTTCAAACTATTTTAGGGTTTAACTCTCAAGAGGCAAGGTGAAAGAATGGATAAAATAGGCCAAAAAAGGGTTAAAAAACTGCTGTTTATAGCAACAAAATCTGCTCAATAGCAGTTAAGTCCAAACGGACTTCGACGGAGTGCTCAAGATTCATTTGGAGTCTGATATATGCAAACAAACTATGTAACCATACTAAATTCAATGTTCCGGACTCAATAGAGATATAAGATTTTTGAAAAAAAACGTCATTTTCATTAAGTTGACTCCCAAAATTCGAACTAATAATTTTCAAAATTAAGGGTTGAAATGAGATATAAAATCTATAAATCACACCAAATATGTTACTAAAACATCCTGGGTTTTGACCTTTAGAGAATTTCCTAGAAATCTATTCTTCGAACCCAATACGACTAATGGGTACGAGCCGTATACTGGGAAACAAATGGTATGGTCCTGTCATATGCAAACCAGTGTTAGTTGGTGGTATGTTTTTGGTCGCTAGAATGGGTATGATTTAGGGTTATGAGTCATAAGGCTTGGTGTAAATCATATTAAGGACTCATATGGTGGGTAATATTGATCCTCCTGGTATTTTATTCCGCCAAGGATGTGTCATAGGTATGGATGGTATGATGTGGTTACGACTTGGTTGGATGAGTCATATGCAAGACAGTGTTTGATCTAAGAGTTGAGATTTGTATACGAGTGGTGGATACCAAACGTATAGAAGGGTATGACTCGTATGGGTCAGTCGTATCCTTGTGATGGGGTTTTAAGAGATTTAAGTGAGGATATTCTGGACATTTCCATATTTAGCCTTACTAGGACCCATAACTTCTAATACACTTAGGAGGTTATTTACCCTATTATTTTATTCATTAACACTTAGAAACTATTCCCAAAACATCTCATAATTCTCTCAAGGTCTTTTGGGGCAAGAAGGCAAGGGTTTCATCTTATGGATTGCTTGGGGCTTGTTTTGGTGACTTCTTTCCATTAATTCTTTGGTATAAGGAATGATTCTATTCCCTCATTATAATTTCAACAAAGGCATGGTTTATATAATTGATTTCATGGTTTTATTATTTCATAATTATGGTTTTCAATTATTATTTGGGGGTTTTGATATTGAATGCTTGGTTATGGTTTCTATGGTTTAATTATGATTTTATATGAATTAATGGTAGATTTGGACAATTGGATTGCATGGTAATGATTTAATGGTTTTTAGAATTAGTTTTGGTAATATTATGCCCCTGAGGTGTTTAATAAAATGCTTGCATATTTCATGTTATAGATTTGTTTAGTCTCATTTCTTTTATTTTGGATATTGGTTTTGGCCATGGTTGGGGGCATGTACAAATTAGATTTGTTTACTCTTTTAGATAAAGGCTTTGTGGTAGTTTTGGGGGTTGGTATGGGCGGGATCAATATTGGTGTCAGGCTTAGTATTGGTATTGATATTGAGGATAGTATCATCAGATATAATTTCTTACTGTTCTATCATATTACATTTTGGGATTGATTTTTATATTAGTTATTCCCTTTAGTTCATAGTTTATGGTTCGGTTTGGTATGGTTGGGTGATTGATGTGGTAATTGGACTCAGTTGGGTCGATCACGGTCATGACCCTATCCTAGAGTCTTAATGAAAATAATAATACTATCTTATAATATATTCAACCCATCTAAGGCTAAATATAGGTGGTGGGGTTGGGTAACAGGGGGAGGTCCTCAATCCTGGTTGGACTTGGGATGCCTATTACGACAAGGCTCAGGGCTAGGTTGTGTCAAGTTTCTATCAAAGATTAAGTTCATGGTCAATTGGGAAGTCCACAAAGCCGTGTCAAGTATAGTCTCTATTAGGGGTGTGAAGTATGACACACTCATAAGAGAGAGGCTGCAAGACATTTATGAATGTTTCACTTTCTTGGTATTCTTTCTTCAAGCTTGAGATCTCAATCCTAGAATCTTCTCTAATCCTTGTTCGTTCATATTTCAAATTATGCTTCCAAGATCTGAAACACAAGAAAATTCTTCTGTCCCATCTGGGAATAATGCTGAAGGGGTACTTCCTATGTCTGGAGTATGTCTTCGATCTTATGGTCCTATTATTGTTGGTGCTGGAGTTCTTCCTATTCTTGCTACTTCTCCTGAAGTCCCTCAGGGAAATATGATGAATATAAAATTTTGTTAGTGTATTCATGTTATTTCCCAATTGGTTACTACTTAGGCTGAGCGAAGTATAACTGGTGCTTTGTCTACTGAGTCCACAAGGGTTGGTCAATTTATGAAGATGGGTCCTCCAACTTTTACTGGGGTGAAGGTGGAAGAGGATCCACAAGGCTTCTTGGATATGATGGAAAAGATCATTCGGGTGATAAAGGCTACTAATGTAGAGAGGGTTAACTTTGCTACTTATCAGCTCAAGGATGTTGCTTATGAATGGTATGAGAAGTGGGATAGGTATAAAGGTGATATGGAAGAGGCTAGGATATGGGAGGCCCTTTCTAATGCCTTCATAGATTAGTTCTTTTCTCAAGAGTTTAGGAAAGATAAGATGAAGGATTTTATGAACCTCAGACAGGGGAGGATGTCAGTAAAGAAATACTTTGAAGTTCCATCGCTATCAAGGTATTCTCCTAATTTGGTGGCTGATATGAGGTCGAGAATGAGTAAGTTCACTTCTGGATTTAATAGAGATTTGATTCTGGAGATCAAGATTGCCTTGCTAATTAAAGATATGGACATCTTGAGGTTGACTATTCATAAGCAGCATGTTGAGAATGAGAAGAGAAAATAGGCGGAGTTTGGGGATAGAAAGGGAAAAAGAAGCAAGTTTTTTGATCAGAGAGGTGCTTGGTCTTAGTGTGGTAGAGATGGTGGCAAGTGACAGAAAAATAAGTGGGGAGTTTGGGTCCTTTTCTACTAGTGCTCCTTATCAGCTGAGAAACAAACGTTATCAAGGTGCTGACAATTCTCGAGCACAGGTTTCCCAATCTCAAGTGAGCAGAGGTCAGTAAGTTTTTTTTGTGTCCTTTTTATCGATTTTGTGGTCATCCTCATCGGGGTTATTACAGGAAGTAAGGGACCACTGCTTTAAGTGTGGCCAGGTAGGCCATTAGCTCAGGGATTATCTGGTCAATAAGGTTGCTATAGGGAAGAATAAGATTCTAGTGGCTTTATGTTTTGATCCTACACCTAGTAGTATGACATCTGATTCTATTACTGTTTTTGGTTCTAGTGTTGGTCAGAAAAGGTTGTATGCTTAGGCATCCAAACAAGAATCCCAGGTATCACCTGATGTTGTTACTAGTAAGTTAAAGATTTTCTCTCATGATGTATATTGTTTGCTTGATTCGGGGTTGACTCTTTCTTATATGACTACATATGTGGCTGTGTCTTTCAGTTTTGATCCAAAATTTATCTTCGATCCTTTTTTTATTTCTACCTTGGTAGGTGACTCAGTTATTGCTAAGAGAGTCTATAGGGTGTGTGTGGTATCTGTTGGTAATAAGCATACCGTGGATGATCTGTTTGGTTTGGATATGGTAGATTTTGATGTAATTCTAGGTGTGGATTGGTTACATTCTTGTTATTGTTGAACCCATAGGGTTATCTTTAAGTTTCCTGCTGAATCGGTTATGGAATAGAAAGGTAGTTCTTTAGCTCCTAGGGGGAAGTTTATTTCTTATCTTGGAGCTCAGAGTTTAATCTCTAAGGGTTTTCTTTATCACTTGGTATGGGTTAAAAATTCCAACTCGGAAGGTCTTTCTTTGTATTCGGTCCCTGTGGTTAATGATTTTCTAGAAGTCTTTTCGGATAATCTTCCTGGTGTTCCTCTGGATAGGGAAATAGAGTTTGGTTTTGATTTGTTTTTGGACTCTCACCCAATATCTATTCCTCTATATTGAATGGCTCCAGTTGAGTTGAGGGAACTCAAGAAGCAACTTAAGGATCTTCTTGATAAGGGGTTTATCATCCTAGCGTTTCTTTATGGGATGCACCGGTGTTGTTTGTGCATAATAAGGATGGTTACCTTCAGATATGAATTGACTACAGGTAGTTGAATAAGGTGAAGATCAAGAAAAAGTATCCTCTTCCTCAGATAGATAACTAAATGAAAGGGTGACAAGTTTTTCTCTAAGATAGATCTTCGGTCCAGGTACCATCAGCTTAAGATTAGGGAGGTGAATATACGTAAGAGAACTTTTCATACTCGGTATGGGTATTTTGAGTTCTTGGTGATGTCATTTGGGTTGACTAATTATAATACCCCGTATTCCCATAGCTCATTTTAACTCTCAGTACACCAGTTATTCTATATATAAATTTTTCTAAATACCCAGTAATTTTTAGTTTAGGGCCTGTTATTTCGAAGGAAATTCAGACAACTTTCCAACAATATAAAACTCACCCAAATACGATACCCTGGCGAAGAGTTAGAGCCATTTTTGTAAACCAGTGTGCCAACTGGCACCTCAGCGTGTCACGAAGCCAGACAACTCTGCATTGCGCCAAGGCTCATTTTCACAATTGGCCATTTTCCAGTGAAGTTATGCGATTTCACCGCATCGTGGTGAACTTCTAGGTCATATCCAGTGTGGCAACGCGATACCAAAATGTCATGCCACCGTGCATTTTCCCAGTTGTGAATTTCCAAAGGCACAACATGATAGCGCCGCATCGCACCAGGGGAGAAAATTAGGATTCTTTAGTTAATTTCGAGATTGAATTTCAAAGGGCTTTTAGGTCCTTTTCCCTTATTCCAGTCAGCCTAAACACAGGGTTAAAGCCCTAAATAGCCTATTATGTTATTATTTTCTCACTTATCTCAAGAAAGAAATAATTCTCTCTCAATTAGAAAACCCTAGCTCTCAAGAAATCAAGAACAAATTCATGAAATCCTCTAAGAACTTCAGGGATTAAAGTAACAAGGTATGTTAGGTGTTCATCTATGGGTTCCTTTCACCCATAGAGTCCAAGAATCCATTTTTAAAACCACAAGAGTGTGGTTTATGATTTATATGCTTCAAATTAGATTTTGTTCATGATAATGATATTAATGTAGTTTCAATCCATGATTTATTTGTGGCTTCCAGGAAATTGAAATAACATGCATATGGAGTTGTGTAATTTCCATGTTATAACCCATGAATTTTCAAGTTAGGGCATTTTAGTTGCAGTATTATATGGTATCCATGATTATGTGCATTAGGTTGTGCTCCCTGAGTGTTTGATATATTATGCATGTGAATTAAATGGTGAATTCATGACACGTTAGTATATGTTCAAGTTTTCGCCCTACAAGTGTTTGATAAAATGTTCGAATTATGGACAACTGTACATTGTTATGTCTCTCAAGATCGTACTATGCTTTACTTTTAAGCTATCGAGTCCTGGGAGTATTAAATTCCCAATAATTTAGCTGTTTACCAAGATCCAATGTTAGTTACAGAATAGTATCAGTCATGCCATGATCAGTAGAACTCAGTCAATTACATAACTTAGGAAAACTCAGTAAACTCAGAATCAGTTTAGTTCAGTGCAGTATAATCAGATCAGTGTCTTTCAGTTGGGAGTAGGATTCAACACTGAGTAAACCCAAGGATGGGGCCTCACCTACCAGTACAAGGTGTGATTCTTAGAAGCAATCCTTGAGTTCCAGAACTACATTACCAGCGTAGGTTGAGATATCAAACCTACCAGTTGAGGGTTGATAAGGTGTTTTAACCTGCTAGTTTAGGGTTCCACTGTTCTCACTAGAGTACCTACCAGATGAGGGTATCTCTTCAGTTGTCTTTACCCATGGACTGGTGCTGAAATCTTCTAATTGGGGTAAAAAATTGGACCCTAACTCAATTATTTTATCTTATTTGGGGCATGTTGATTAGATGTTTACCTCCCATAGTTTCAGTTTCAGACTTTAGAATAGAACTTTGTTTAGTTCTACAGAATTAGGACTGTTAGATATAGTCTATTAGTATTAGTAACTCACTTATCAATAATATCAGATTATCAGTTACTCAGTATCAGAACTCAGTACTCAGCTTCAGAAAATCTCAGTTACAATATTTATTTATACGCACAGTATTGCATACCCAGTATTTATAGTCGTGTCAGTTATCCATGTACAATTATGTTCAGGTACTCTATATCATCCAGCCAGCTATGGTTCATACATGTGAACCCTTGCATTTAGCCTTACCTCATATAACATACCATTACATTCCACATACTAACTTATATTCTTTCTTTACGCTATGATGTCTCATATCATAGGTTCAGACGCTCAGGTTCTTGACCGTGCATAAACAGATTCAGACAATAATAGTAGATTTAGCAGTGAGTCCTCATTAGCGAGAATATTCTATTATTTTAGTTTTTCCTTAGATTTCGTATTTTAGTAGTTGGAGTTAGTTGGGGAATTATCCCATCAACTTTACTTTTAGACAGTTCAGATTAGAGGCTTTTCAAACTAGGCATTCAAATAGTATTCTTTTTACAGATTGTTATTTTTGTTGATACACTTTCTCAGTATTTACAAATTTTGAACCTTATGGCATTTCAACCTAGTTTTTGCATTATTATAGTATTATTGTTTAGTTCTCACAACAGATATTAGTCATGGGTTAGCTTGTGGTCCTTCGGTGTCGTAAGCACCGTGTAGCATTCGGGGTACAAACTTGGGGTGTTACAAACTTGGTATCAAAGACTAAGGTTTAACAAAGTCCTAGGGAGTCTGAAAGCCACATCAAGTAGAATCTTATGCATAGGTATATAGAGCCCTATACTTATGGATAGAAGGTTATAAGATGTTTTAGGAAAAGTTTTCCTTTTTCAGTATTCATGTTGTGAGAGTGAGCATGAGCTTAATATAAAATCTCAGTCTAATCCATTTCTCCCTTTCATTTATAGAATATACCTCCTAAAAAAATAACGAAAGAAGAATCGAGAATCAGTCAGCACCTCAGCTCGTTCAGGCAGATCCCCTTGACGAGCATGTCTCTCATGCAAAATTCAGAGTTGCATTCACTACTCTAGCCAATTTTGTAACATCTCAGAATGAGTGACTAACTAATGTTCTATCCAACCCAGTGGCTAATACTATTGGATCCAGGATTCAAGACTTCACCCGAATGAATCCTCCACTATTCTTAGGATCTAAGTCAGAAGAGGATCCACAGGAGTTTCTCAATCAGGTTCAGAAAGTCACAAATATCATGGGAGTGACTTTTAGTGAGAGACGCCTAGGTATTAGAGTTCATCAACTTGAGGCAATGCAGTATGAGAGTGAAAAAGTATTACCTCAAGTTTACCTAGTTAGCCAGGTATACTCCCCATGTAGTAGCGGACAATAGGTCCAGAATGAGAAAGTTTGTGTCTGGGGTTTCTGATAATGTGGTTAAGGAGTACAAAACAACGATGTTGATTAAGTAGATGTACATATCCAAGCTAATGGTCCATGCTCAACAAATAAAAGAGTCTAAGATCAGAGGGAGAGAGGCAGACCAAGAGGGCTAGAACAGGTAGCTTAAATATCAATCAACCTAAGTCAGAGAGTGGTAACCATTCCCAGTTTCATCTAAAATATTTAGTCCCAATTCTGTCCTCAGCCAGTGCTCCAGCTCCTAATTTTAGAAATGGTAACAAAGATAGGGCACTAGGCTCTAAGTCTTAGGGTAGTGTCAATAGTGCTAGAACACATCCTCTTTGTCAGACATGTGGCAGAAACCATCAAGGTGTCTGCAAAGCTTGAAATGATATTTGTTTTAGGTATGGAAAGCACGGTTATATAGTCAGAGATTTTCCTAAGTCAGGTTCTTAGGGTCAGTATAACCATCCCCTAGCTTAGTTTGGCTGCCTGAATCAGCAGGGTACCGCTTCCAGTGCTACTAGTGGGAAACACCCAAATAAGATTTACGCACTTTAGTCTAGAAAATATTAGGAAAGATCTCCTAACGTAGTCACTGGTATGTTACATATCCTCTATTTACATACTTATGCCTTATTAGATCCAGGAGTTTCTCTATATTTTGTAACTTCTTACATAGCATTCAACTTTAAGATCAAACTAGAAGTCTTAGTAGAACCTTTCTCAGTCTTTACCTTAGTAGGTTTGTCTATGATAGCCCTGCGGGTATACAAGAACTGTCCGATTATGATATCTCAGAAAGTCACTTCAGCAGACTTAGTAGAATTAAAGATGACAGATTTTGATATCATTCTCAACATGGATTGGCTTCATTCATGCTATGCCTCAGTTTATTATAGACATAGAATTGTTCATTTTTAATTTCCAAATCCACTAGCCCTTGAATGAAGGGGTAGTACTACAACGCTTAAGGTAAAGTTGATTTCATATATTAGAGCGAGAAAAATGATATCCAAGGGATATGTCTATCACCTTGTACGAGTCAAAGACTCTAGTTCAGAAACTCCCAATCTTGGGTTAGTTCCAATAGTAAATGAATTTTTAGATGTGTTTCATAAAGATCTTCTTGGAGTTCCTCCCGAAAGGGAAATTGACTTCAGAATAGACCTTCTACTACATAATCAGCATTTATCTATTCCGCCATACAAAATGGCTCCAACAGAACTCAGAGAGTTAAAGAAACAATTAAAGGATCTAATGGATAAGGGATTCATCAAACCCAATATTTCCCTATAAGGCGCACCAGTCTGGTTCATGCGAAAGAAAGACGGTTTTCTCAAAATGTGTATGGACTACTCTCAGTTGAATAAAATCATAGTCAAGAATAATTACCCACTTCCTAGAATCGATTACTTGTTTGAACAATTTTAGGGTGCTAATTAATTTTCTAAGATAGATCTCAGATCAGGCTATCATTAGCTCAGGGTTAGGGAATGTGACATTCTGAAAATAGCTTTCCGAACCTGGTATGGTCACTTTAAGTTTCTAGTCATGTCCTTTGGTCTTTCTAATGTCCGAGCAGGCTTCATGTACTTAATGAATAGCGTATTGAAGCAGTACTTGGACATGTTCATTATAGTCTTCTTTGATGAAATTCTTGTCTATTCCCTTAGCAAGAATGATCACCTAGATTACCTCAAAATCATACTTTAGAATCTCAGAACTCATCAGTTGTTCACCAAATTCAGTAAGTGTGAATTTTAGATAAGGACAGTATTGTTCCTTGGTCATATTATTTCTGGTGATGGCATTAGAGTTGATCCTCAAAAGACCAAGGTGGTAAGAAACTGGTCTAGACCTATCTTTCCATCAAATATTAGGAGTTTCTTGGGTTTAGATAGCTATTACTATCGGTTTGTTGAAGGGTTTTCATTTATTGCATCCCCCATGTCCAGATTGACTAAGAAGAAAGTTAAGTTTCAGTGGTCAGATTCCTACGAGAAGAGTTTTTAGGAGTTGAAGACTCGACTAACCTCATCCCTAGTTTTGACTTTACCAGATAGTTTAGATGGGTTTGTTTTGTACTGTGACGCATCCAAAGTAGATTTGGGTTATGTACCCATACAGAGATGTCAGGTCATAGCCTAAGCCTCTAGACAACTTAAGACCTATGAGAAGAATTATCCGACTCATGATCTTGATCTAGTAGCTATAGTGTTTGCCCTAAAGATTTGGAGGCATTATTTATATAGGGAGCATGTAGATTGTTCCTAGGTCACAAATGCTTACAATATGTGTTCTCTTAGAAAGATTTGAATTTGAGTCAGAGAAGGTGGTTAGAGTTATTGAAAGATTATGACATAAATGTTTTGTATCATCTAATCAAAGCCAATGTAGTCGCTGATGCTCTCAGTAGACTATCTATGGGTAGTGTTGCTCACGTTGAGAATAATAAGAAAAAGTTAGTTCAGTAAGTTTATTAGCGTGCCCGACTAGGTGTCCACTTAGTTGATTTAACAAAAGGTAGTGTGTGGATTCAGAGTAGTTCAAAATTATCTCTAGTTGTCGAGGTGAAGGAAAAAAAGGATAAAGATCCTAGTCTAGTTAAATTGAAAGAGTCAGTCAGAGATAAAAAAGTAGAGGTTTTCTCTCAAGGGGGAGATGGTGTATTGCGTTGCCAAGTTCAGCTATTTGTGCTAGGCGTAGATAACTTAAGGCAATAAATTCTTGCAGAAGTGCATGGTGTGCGTTACTCGATTTATCCAGGGGCCACTAAGATGTACCATGATTTGAGGAAGATCTATTGGTGCAGTGGAATAAAGAGAGACATTGTAGAGTTTGTAGCTAAGTTCTATACATGTCAGCAGGTTTAGATTGAGCAACAGAAGCCTAGTGGGTCCATGCAAGATTTTAGTATTCCAATATAGAAATAGGAAGAAGTGAACATGGACTTTATGGTGGGTTTACCTTGTACTCGTCACCAGCATGATTCTATATGGGTTATCATAGATAGGATGAACAAATCAACTCATTTATTGCCAGTTCATACTTTCTATTCAACTGAGGACTATGCCAAACTCTATATCATATAGTTGGTCAAGTTACATGAAGTCCCAATGTCTATCATCTCAGATAGAGGTACCCACTTTACCTCTTATTCCTGGAAAGCATTCTAAAAGGGTCTTAGTACCCAAGTTCACCTCAATACAACCGTCCACCCTCAAACAGATGGTCAAGAAGAAAGGACCATTAAGACTCTAAAAGATATGCTAAGATCATGCATTATTGATTTTAAAGGTAGTTGGGATAACCACTTTCCTTTGATTGAATTCACATACAATAAAAACTATAATTCCAATAATCAGATGGCCTCATTTAAGACTTTCTATGGTAGGATACACAGATCTTCAATCATTTGGTTTGAGGTAGGTGAGGCTGCAGTTGTAGGGCCTAATCTAGTGTTTATTGCCTTTGAGAAGGTTTAGTTGATCAGACAAAAGCTTAGGGTAGCCCAGAGCTTAAAGAAATCTCATCTAGATGAAAGGAGAAAAGATTTGGAGTTTGAGATCGGTGATTTTGTGTTCTTGAAAATCTCTTCAATGAAGGGGGTAAAGAGGTTCAGAAAAAAGGGAAAGCTCAGTCCTCGATATGTCGGTCCTTACAGAAGTCTCATTTATTTCAAAAAGGTAGCTTATAATCTTGAGTCACCTTCAGATCTAGCTTCAGTGCACCCAGTTTTCCATGTATCCTTGCTAAAGAAATGCATTGGTGATCCATCAGCCATGGTTCCTTTAGAGAATGTAAATATTTAGAATAATCTCTCTTTTTAAGAGGTTCCAGTTCAAATCCTTGATCATCAGATTCACAGACTGAGGAACAAATATGTTCCTTTAGTCAAAGTTCTTTGGTGGAATCAGTCCGTTGATTGAGCTACTTGGGAATTAAAAGTAGATATACGGACTAACTATCCTCACCTCTTCTCCACAAACTCAGATCCAACTTAAGGTAACAATCTTACTTTACTTTACTTAGTTCCATGTTTAGATATAATTATAAACTTGATATCCATTACCATCCCATATTCAGTCATGCGTTCAAGAATCAGTCCAAACATGTACTCATACATTAGATATACATGTTTAGTATGAAAATTCAGCTTATCAGTAGCTTCAGTTATGTATTCCGTGCATCAGATATGCATATTCAGTGAGTAAGCTCAGTCTATCAAAGTTTCCCAGCTTAATCAGTCTCATTCGAGGATGAATGTTCCCAAGGGGGAGATATTGTAATACCCCGGATTCCTATAGCCCATTTTAGCTCTCAGTACACGAGTTATTCTATATATAATTTTTTCTAAAGACCCAGTAATTTTCAGTTTAGGGCCTGCCATTTCATAGGAAATTCAGTCATCTTTCCAATGATATACAACTCGCCAAATCTGATACCCGAACGAAGAGTTAGAGTCATTTTTGTAAAGCAGTGTGCCAACTTACACTTTAGTGCATCGCGAAACCAGACAAAATTGCAATTGTCAAATACATTGAGTCTCCGCGATCATGGAGCCTCACGCCAAGGCTTATTTTCACAACTGTCCATTTTCCAGTGAAGCTACGTGATCTCACCGCGTCTCGGTAAAATTCCATGTCTCATCTAGTGTGGCAGCGTGATACCACTGCATCATGCCATCGTGTATTTTCCCAGTTGTTTATTTCTAGAGACACGATGCGACAACACCGCATCACGTAAGGGTGAAAATGGAGATTCTTCAATTAATTGAAAGATTTAATTTCCAAAGGCTTTTAGGTCCTTTTCCCTCATTCCAGATAGCCTAAACACGGGATTAAAGCCCTAAATAGCGTATTATCTTATTATTTGCTCACTTATATCAAGAAAGAAATCATTCTCTCTTAATTAGCAAACCCTAGCTCTCAATAAATCAAGAACAAATTTATGAAATCCTCTAAGAACTTCAGGGATTAAAGTAACTAGGTATGTTAGGTTTTTATCTATGGGTTTCTTCACCCATAGAGCCCAAGAATCCATTTTTAAAACCACAAGAGTGTGATTTATGATTTATATGCTTGAAATTGGATTTTGTTAATGTTCATGATATTAATTGATTTTCAATCCATGATTTATTTGTGGCTTCCATGAAATTGAAATAGCATGCATATGGAATTGTGTAATTTCCATGTTACAACCCATGAATTTGCATGTTGGGGCATTGTAGTTGCAATATTGTATGTTATCCATGATTATGTGCATTAATTGTGCTCCCCAAGTGTTAGATAGAATATCCATGTGAATTAAATGGTGAATTCATGACATGTTAGTAAATGTTCAAGTTTATGCCCTACAAGAGTTTGATAAAATATCCTTATGAATGAATTATGGACAAGTGTGCATTGATATGTCTCTCAAGATCACACTATGCTTTACTTTTATGCTGTAGAGTCCTGGGGGTATTTAATACCCAACAATTTAGCTGTTTACCTAGAGCCTGTGTCAGTTATAGAATAGTATCAGTCGTGCCATGATCAGTAGAACTCAATTAGTTATAGAACTCAAGAAAGCTCAGTAAACTCAGTATCAGTCTAGTTCAGGTAGTATAATCAGTTTAGTGTCTTTCAGTTTGGAGTAGGATTTAGCATTGAGTGAACTATGGATAGGGGCTCACCTGCCAGTAGAGAATGTAATCCTTAAAAGCAATCCTTGCATTCCAGAACTACGTAGCCAACGTAGGTTGAGACATCAAATCTTCCAGTTGTGGGTTGATGAGGTGTTTTAACCTGCCAGTTGAGGGTTCTACCATTCTCATTAGAGTACCTGCCAGATGAGGGTATTTGTTTAGTTGTATTAAACCGTAGCACAGTACTAACACCCTTCCAATTGGGGTTACAGATTAGACCCTATCTCAATTATCTTAATTTATTTGGGGCATATCGATTAGATGATTACCTCCCATAGTTTTAGTTTCAATTTTCAGAATAGAACTCAGTTTTTTTCTACAGAATTAGGACTGTTAGATATAGTCAATCAGTATTAGTAACTCAGTTATCAGTAATCTTAGATTATTAGTTACTTAGTATCAGAACTGAGTACTCAACTTCAAAAAATCTTAGTTATAGTATTCATTTATATGCATAGTATTGCATACCCAGTAATTGCAGCAGTATCAATTATCCATATACTCTCATGAGACATCATGTGAACCCTTGTATTCATATTTACCTCATCTGGCATACCAGTACATTCTATGTACTGACGCATACTCTTTATTTGTGCTATGGTGTCTCATATCATAGGTTCGAACACTCAGGTTTCTGGCCGCGCATAGACAGATTCATACAGCAACATTAGATTTAGTAGTGAGTCCTTATCATGCATGGGTATTCTATTATTTTAGTTTTTTCGTAGATTCAGTATTGCAGTAGTTGGATTTAGTTAGGGGATTGTCCCATCACTTCCATTTTCAGATAGTTCAGATTACACATTTTTCAGACTATACTTTCAGACATTATTCAGTTTACAGATTGTTATTTCAGGTGATATACTTTATCAGTATTTATAGATTTTGAACCTTATGGCATTTTATCCTATTTCCACATTATTACAGTATTATTGTTCAGGGCTCACAGCAGATATCATTCATGGATTATCTTGTGGTCGTTTGGGGCCATAAGCAGTGTGTAGTATTCGGGGTACAAACTTAGGGCGTTACACTAATGCTCTGACAGCATTTATTAACTTGATGGACTGAGTCTTCAGGAAGTATTTTGATCTAAATTCATCCTATCTAAGGATAGATATAGGGGGTGGTGTTGGTTAATAGGGGCGGTCCCCGATCCTGGTTGGACTTGGGATTCCCATTATGACAAGGCCTGAGGTCGGGTCGTGTCACCACCATAAAATTGACATACTAGATTTGTTGGTGAAGTCGGGTTTTCTATACGAGGTCGTGTTGACCATAAGTTTGTCCCACACCTATATTTCTAATTTTCAACCAATAGGTTAAAATGAGATCGGGTGCATCGAGACCCAAACCAAAAGGTCTACCTAGACTAAAATAAATATTCCAGAGCTACTGGCAAAATCCGTTCAGTCATCTATCGCACGGATCAAAAGATATCCATATAAGTTTAAAATAGGGATCTTGAAGCCATCAAAAACTATAATATTGCATAAATGGTACCAAAATGCATCGGGAACCATGCCAATCATCCACACACCCCAAAAGTACCATAATCCAACTATGGGGAGGTGTAAAACAATCAAATCACACAGAAACCCAAAATTCACATACTCCATAAAAAAGTTGGTCATTACATCATCCACTACTAAAAATCTAGTTTGTCCTAGATTTAAGACAAAGAAATACCCAAATCTTTGAAGAGCTGGGGATAGCAACTCTGCATGTCCCAAGTAGCCTCATCTAAAGGTCGATGTCGGCACTGGACTTTAACCACAAGGATCATTCTAGAGAACAACTGTCTAATATCCCTAACCAATATGGAGATAGGCTCTTCAACAAAAGACAACCACTTATCTAACTGAAATAGCTCCAACAAATAACATGAGACTCATCCAAAATGTAACGGCGAAGCATAGAAACATAAAAAACTGGATGAACAACTAATAGATCAAGGGACAAACCCAACTCATAAGCCATTACTTTAATAGTCTAAAGAATCTCAAATAGGTCGATATACCTAGGGCTAAGCTTACCCATCTTCCCAAAACTCATCACACCCTTCATGGTGAAACTTGAAGAAAGACACGATCACCAACACCAAATCTCAAGAAAGGAAGTCTATGATCAACATAGCACTTTCGTTTACTCTAAGCTCTCTAAGTCTATCCCGAATGACCTAGACTATATCCAAAGACTCATAAAGCAAGTTTGTACCTCGAGGTCTTACCTATGAAACATCAAAACAATACACTACAGAGCAAAAGAACCTACCATACAACGCCTCAAAAGGATCCATATCAATACAGAAATGGTAGCTATAATTATAGCCAAACTCTACTAATGCCAAATGCTTCCCTCACTGGCCCCTAAACTCCATAACACAAGTGTGGAGTATATCCTCTAAAACCTAAATAGTCTACTCAGACTGACCATCAGTCTGGGATGAAATGATATACTAAGATCAACTTGAAAGCTCAAATCATCCAGAAATGTCCTCCAAAAGTAAGATGTGAACACCAAACCACGCTCTGAGACAATCGACACTGGCAAGCCATGCAGATGCATAATCTTATCAATGAAGATACATGCCGACCTCTTAGTACTGAAGAAAACCTGAACTGGAAGAAAATGAGCAGACTTAGTCAATTGATCAACGTTGACCCAAACATTATTGAAGCCATAAGAGGAATGAGGCAATCCAATTACGAAGACCATGGTGATTAGTTCGCACTTCTAATTAGGAATGGATAACCTCTTAAGTAACCCACCAGGTCTCATATGCTCGACCTTCACCTATAGAAAAATAGGTAACGAGCTATAAAATCCACTATATCTAGCCTCATACTAGCCTAACAAGAGTGTTGTCTTAAATTATAATATATCTTAGTCCCACCTGGATGGGTGGCATATATGGAATAATGGGCCTCTTCCATGATCAAACTAATACAATCACCCACTCTCAGCACAGAAACTCAGACCCCAATTCTTAAAACTTCATCTTAATCAAGTGAGGATTACTTAGCCTCCCTACTCAACACCTTATCTCGAATCAACATCTTCTACATCACCAAATTGATGAGCTCAAATCTGTTCTATAAAAAAGGACCTATCCCCCTTAAAAGACAAAACACATCCAAGTGTCAAAATATTAAGCCTAACCATCTGGTTAGCTAAAGAATAAACTTCTAAAGCTAAAGGTCTCACCTGGGTTAAAATATTCATCAAGCTACCCATGCAAGCCGACTTTTCTCTTAAGGCATCAACAACCACATTAGCCTTGCCCAGATGATAAAGAATAGTCAAGTCATGATCCTTAAGTAACTCAATCTAACAATGCTGTCTTATATTAAGATCTCCCTAGGTGAAATAGTACTGAAAGCTACAATAATCTAAGGATATCTCACAACAAACTCTAACCAAAACTCACACTTAGAGAACTTGACATACAACTTATCATCCCTCAATATCTGAAGCCCAATCCGAAAATACTCCTTTTGCTTAGCCCCACTCTTGGAATAAACCTAGGTATCATTTATAAATATAATAATGAATGATTTGAGATATAGTCAAAACACTCGATTCATCAACTCTATGAATGCGACTGGGGCATCGGTCAACCCAAAAGACATGACCAAGAACTCCTAATAACCATATCGAGTCTGAAAAGCTTGTATTTAGAATATCCAAAGCTCTATCCTCAATTGGTGATAACTATACCTCAAAACCAATCTTTAAAAACACTACAACAGCCTGAAGTTGATAAAAAAAATCATTAATATGAGAAGAGGGTACTTATTCTTAACTGTTATTTTATTCAATTGCTAATAATCAATACACATCTACATAGACCTATCTTTTTTCTTCATAAATAAAATAGGAGCATCCTAAAGCAATATACTATGTTGGATATATCCCTTTTCTAAAAACTCTAATAATTGATCCTTTTATTTCTTAAACTCTGCTAAGGATATCCTATAAGGAGAAATAGAAATAGGCTTTATGCCCGGCTTAACATTAATAGAAAAATCAATATCTCAATCTGGAGGCATACCAGGGTAGTCCGAAAAGAACACGTCCATAAACTCACAGACAACGCGAACAAATTTTAAGAAAGAAGGTGAAACAACACTAGTGTCATGAATTTGAGCCAAGTAACATAAACACACCTTCTCAATTAATTTATGACCCTGAACATAAGATATAACCCTCTTAGGACTCAAATAATGTGTACTATCCAAAGCTATCCTTGGCATACCTAATGAAGTTACAGTCACGATCTTAGCATAATAATATAGGACATCATGATAGGTATCCAACCAATCCATACCCCCAAATAACATCAAAATCAATCATATCTAACACAAGAAAGTCCACCAAAGTCTTATGCCTTAAAAAATCTACAACACAAGATCAGCTCACTCAATCTACCATTAAAGATCACCTATCAGAGTAGATACACAAATAGGCATGCCAAGAGGTTAACTAATAAAATCAATACCCAAAGTAAAATACACATACATATAGGAGAAAGTCGATTCGAGATCAAATAATATAGATGTAGCTCTGAAACAAATGGGGATGATACCTATGATCTCAATATTAGACGTCTCTGCCTTTATCCTGGTTTGTATAGAATAACACTGACCATGGACCCTAACTAAAATGCCCCACGATCACCATCGAAGGCTCCACTACCTCTACTCCTTACTTCTCTGGTAGTTTCCCTACCTTTTATAGATGAAATAAAAGTAGATTGAATCACCCAATAGGGTTAGTCCCTGGCCGCATAGCCAATCTCATCACACATAATAGCAATCTCTACGACTAGTCTCAATAGGAGAAGGTACAACTATGCTTGAATAGCCACCCTGAACTACTAAAATAGAAGACCTACCATCTGAACTTTGTAAAGCTCCCTGCACTGGCCTTCTATGGTATCCACTAGAACCTCTAAAATATCTGCCTTGAGTGGTCTGACTCTTAAACTCACCAAAATATTGCGCCTTCTTGGCACCTTCCTGAGATGCACTAAGAATACGCTCTGTCATCGTAGCATGATCCATAATATTCTGAAAAGAAACCTCAAACACAACTATCTGAGATGTAGCTAACTAAAGAGAAAATATCATAACTTTTTATGAACTTTCAAACCTTCTCAGACTTAGAGGAAATGCTTTTATAGAAATATCTTAATAAGGAATGAAAGCATTTATCATACTTAACAAATATCATAGAGCCTTGCTCCAAATGATCAAACTCGTACTGCATAGTATCTCTCAAACTGAAAGGCACAAAACTCTCCAAAAATGCATCAACAAACTGATCCCAAGTCATATCAAGAGAATCATGGGGTTTACTGCTTACAAGTAACCTCCACCAATCTCTAGCACCATATTTCACTTGATAGGTTGTATAAGTAACACAATCCATACAAAAAGAGTGAAACACGACTCAGAACACAAGGTATGAAAGAATTTTGCATGATAAAGAATAAAATGAGAAACGTTTCCTAAAGACGTGCTATAGCCTCTCAAATATAGATATGGACGTCTACATACCAATACATCATACCCTATTAGATATTCTATTCTTACACTATTGAGACTAATGAAAGTTGGATGCTCTGATGCCATTTTTTTACAACCTAAAAATGAGGGTCATGATGACACTTGTCAAAGAGAACCTTAACAAGTAAGTCTTTCACCCAAGTTGATTCACATGAGGACAAGACAGAAATTCCCCTAAGGTAAGGCTTCTAAAACAAAGATGAAACACACAGATATAATAAAATCACAAAGAATAAAATCAACACATGCAACTATAACTCCCAAAACTTGGTGTCAACAGTATAAGCACTATTGATATAATCTTGGAGTCAAATACATCAGAAAAATAACCATAAAGGAAAATATCTTTCTCTAAACACTAATAAGGGCTTAAATAGTACAAAAAAATTGAGGTGAACTTTGGATGTGGGAATGTCCAACCACTACCTTGAGTAATCTAAAGGCGCCTGAAATTAACCAATTGAGGCGCACTCAAGCTAGAAACTGCACCGAAAGGGCATAGTAGGCATGAGTGTTGTCCACTTATACTCAGTAGGTATCATAGGCTGACTAAGCAAAGTAGTAAATAAGGCATGTAAAATACACACTAAAGGCACATCACCTACAATCAGAATATGTCCCACAATGGTAGGCCACACCGCTTGCACTAACAGTTCTATAGAATCCACTCATAATACAATAACACAAAATATCACATAAAAGTAAAGCAAAAAAAGAACATGTATACTCAAATTAGCAAGTACAAATAAAGAAAGTGTAATACCCCATATTTTTCCTAGCTTAAATTCATCCCTAGAATGTCAAAAATTTTCTTCGAAGATGAATACCATTTATTTCATGCAATATTTTCAAGATTTTGATTTTTTATTGTGTGGTAAATTAAATAAGATTTCCATCAATATAAGATTCGCCTAAATCCAATAACCGGGTAAGAAGTTATGGCTAATTTAAGTTCCAGTCGTAAAACACCATTATTTGGAACCTTAGCGTGTCTCAGAGTGAGATGTCTCCATTTAATTTAGTTGTCAGAAGTTGCCTTTCATTTCTCTCACCATCTTGTCAGTCCCCTCAACACCCATTAAAATCCGAGAAAGAACATCTTTATTTTTTAGCTTATTAGGGTCAATGGAACATGACTCTTTGCCTTTTGACCGATAATGTTGAGGTACGTACTTATCATACTCTCTCTCCTTTTCTCTCTAATCCTGATATCTATCAGGCCAATCTCTATAATGATCTCTTTTCTTCAAACCTTGATTCCTACCTTGCCTTTGATAGGTAGGGCGGGAACCCCATAATTTGTTCGATAAGAACTGAATTTCTTCATCAAGGGACTCTATTTCCTCATCATCATAAGCTTTAGCACTCTTAAAAGCAATAATGTTAACCACTTTAGGAGGGGATCCCATTAGACGCTTGGTAAGAAGATCAAGTTATGTCATCACTTTAGCCATATTTGCATCTCTTTCTTTATCTTTTGTCTTTTTCTCTTGGCTCACAAAAGATGCAGAGGGAGCCCCACGGCCAGCTCGTTATCTCTTGTATGCCACCTTATACTTTTCTTGGGCACTGATCTAATAAAGTTAACATAATACCATACGATAGTATAACAAGAGAACCGCCGATCACATTATTGGCTACCATCTTATTCAATTGAGCCAATACCATATAGAAAATTTGAAGGATCATTTTATCTAGAATCATATGATTTGGGTATTACATTAACTTGTTGTTGAATCATTCATAAGCCTCACATAATAGTTCGTCATTAAGTTTGTGAAAGTTGATGATTTCATCCCTTAGTTGCAACATTCGAGAAGGGGAAAGTATCTTTCCAAGAATGCCTCCGTAAACCCAACCCATGAAGTAATAGACCCTGGGGGCAAAGACCGCAACCATAAGACCTATTTTTTCGTTCAAGATAATGGGAAAAGATGCAACCGAATTAACTCTTGAGATATGTAGGGCATGTCAAATAGAGAACACAACTTAATAAAATTCGTCAAGTGTAGATTAGTAGCCTCATGTGCTTGGCCTCCAAATAAACCTTTCATTTGAAATAAGTGAATCATCGCAATAGTAATGTGAAATACTAAATTTCGTTTCATCGGTGGAGTACAAATAGCTCTAGCTCGGCCCAAATCACCGAGGTGATCCTCATCCTCAAGATACCCATCAATAGTCATGATATGACTACCGTGCTAAATCATAGTATCATGTATACTATTATGCACACTTGAGAAAGAACAAAAACACAAATTGATACAAAATAAAACACTACGGCTAACCCAATGTAACTAAAAACACTGCAAGAGTGAAAATTATGTTTCACTCCCCGACAATGGCACCATTTTTTATAATGCTTAAATTACATTCTTGAATAGGTATAAACAATCGTTGTCAATATAATAACCCAACTTAGGTTGGGGTCGAACCCACATGGAGTGAAATCACGGAATTCAAAACTCAAGAGATTGATAGCCTACTAAAAGATGACCCGTAGTGTGAATAAAACAAACATAACTATAATATGGGGGATTTAGTTTGAACGTGTTTATAAATGACAACTACTTCAATTTTAGTGCACTATCTTGATGTTAAAAAATGCTAAGAGTGAATTCAATTGAGAATAAACCTTGGGGTTATGCAATTATAGGTGTGGGTTCATGCATGGGTACTTGACAATCATCAAATCTTTTAGATAAAATTCATGGGTAGGATAGATGTCAATGCATTGATGTCAATCTTTCAATTACAACACTAAATTTCACAAACAGGTTCTTTTTTAACGCCTCACAAGTGTGACAATTTTCCACATCTATTGCCTCAATTGTCATCCTTATGTCTAAGAGATATCATTAAATGAAATGAATCAAGGAATTAGTTGCATTTATTCCTCACCCATGTCCCCTCTTTCAACAATGACACGGGTTCAGGGTGGTTGAGGTTTGAAAACCGCAACTCTTAGTTAAATCATGAAATAAATGCAACAACCATCATAAATAATTAATAAGGAGAATAATTAGCTAAAACTCATGCGCTACCACAACCTAATCAAGTATAACCCCGAGATTTAGAATTAGATACTCATAGATAAAAAGGGCAAAAATATACCAAAGTTGGAGTTTAAATAATTCTTCAATGGAAAATCACTCACATATATTTTTCATTCAAGCCTAGTACAAAATTCTTCTAATAATAAAATATATATGCTAAGTTGAAAAGAAAGAAGCTAAGATGCTAAGAGAGATGCCTAGTTGGGAAAATAAAAGCTATATCTTCAGAAATAATCTAAAACCCTCATTTTAAACTCCCACTCAATATTTTATGAAAATTACAAAACTACCATCTTTCTCTTGATCTGCTTTACCAGATCCAAAGTGGATGGAGAGCAGATAGAGAGTAGATGGCTAGTAGCTCCAAAGCAGATGTGAAGTATATGATTCTTTTCCTTCATATTTGGCCTTTTTATGACTTGAATGACTTGCCCATCTTCCCCTTTTTACTTTTAATTACATAAATGAGCATTAAGTAAGAGAATACCATCAAATAAACAAAAAATCATGATAATTTAGGCTTAAAAGGTGTTGGTAAGTCATCAAATTAATGACTTATCATAGGTTGCTTGGGGTTTCATTGTCCATCATTTTAGATAAAGTTACTCAGTTTACCTCTCACTTTTAGAAGGCATTTTAAAAGGGTCTTGGTTCCAAAGTTCATCTCAGTATGACCTTTCACCCTTAGAAAGATGGTCAAGCAGAGAGGACCATTCATATAACAACAAGTATTAATATATCACAATACACCAATGGTACCATATTAGGTATTTCAACAAAACAATTCAATTATTCACATATGTTCAAGGCTATTAACATCACATAGGACCCCACATTGTCACGCATATCACATAATATCTCAATTTCAATAATTACATTACATATAATCCCCCATACTGGCACAACACATAGATAGTCATTTTTCATGATTAGTTACCACTCTTAACATGTATGTTATACCATCATTTACTACCCAACCTATTCTAAAAGAGTTAACTCATAATCTACCTCAAAAGCAGACATCGGTCTGCTATACTTCAAAGAGATGACCTTAATTTTCATGAACAATTTCAAACTCCACTTAAAATCAAATATGGAATCTACGTGTCTAAACAAAACCAATGACACCCATAGTGATTACTTCTGGATTGGGGTCAAAATGGACCCCAGAAATGAGTTTTCAAAAAACAAGAAAAAAATCATAACTTTAATTTAAAAATGTGTTTTTGTTATTATTAGGAACATACAACTGAAAACTCAAGACAAATTGAGTCAAAAACGAGGTTTAAATTGAAGAAAAACTATTTTTTAACTTCAATGGTTAAAATCTTTGAAATCTGGGTTATGATCAAGAATAAAAGTTGTTTTAAAGTTAAATTGATGAAATGCTAGTAATTATAAGGTAAAACTATTATTCAAGTGAAAATGAGTGAAATTGAGGTGTAAAATCAAGCCCTAATTTTTTTTGAGTTTTTAAGAATTTAATCAAGAATTACTAAGAAAAGAGGTGATTTGTTTTTACCTTAAATTCGTAAGAGAATCAATATATAAATGTTAATCTATTTTCTCAATCACCCAACAGTTTCACTTTAAGCTTTCAAACTATTTTAGGGTTTAACTCTCAAGAGGCAAGGTGAAAGAATGGATAAAATAGGCCAAAAAAGGATTAAAAACTGTTGTTTATAGCAACAAAATCTGCTCATTAGCAGTTAAGTCCAAACGGACTTCGACGGAGTGCTCAGGATTCATCTGGAGTCTGATATATGCAAACAAACTTTGTAACCATACTAAATTCAATGTTCCAGACTCAATAGAGATATAAGAGTTTTGAAAAAAAACGTTATTTTCATTAAGTTGACTCCCAAAACTCGAACTAATAATTTTCAAAATTAAGGGTTGAAATGAGATATAAAATCTATAAATCACACCAAATATGTTACTAAAACATCCTGGGTTTTGACCTTTAGAGAATTTCCTAGAAATCTATTCTTCGGACCCAATACGACTAATGGGTAGGAGCCGTATGCTGGGAAACAAATGGTATGGTCCTGTCGTATGCAAACCAGTGTTAGTTGGTGAGATGTTTTTGGTAACTAGAATGGGTATGATTTAGGGTTATGAGTCATAAGGCTTGGTGTAAGTCATATTAAGGACTCATATGGTGGGCAATATTGATCCTCCTGGTATTTTATTCCGCCAAGGATGTGTCATGGGTACGGATGGTATGATGTGGTTACGACTTGGTTGGATGAGTCATATGCAAGATAGTGTTTGATCTAAGGGTTGAGATTTGTATTCGAGTGGTGGGTACCAATCATATAGAAGGGTATGACTCGTATGGGTCAGTCATATCCTTGTGATGGGGTTTTAAGAGATTTAAGTGAGGATATTCTGGACATTTCCATATTTAGCCTTACTAGGACCCATAACTTCTGATACACTTAGGAGGTTATTTACCCTATTATTCTATTCATTAACACTTAGAAACTATTCCCAAAACATCTCATAATTCTCTCAAGGTCTTTTGGGGCAAGAAGGCAAGGGTTTCATCTTATGGATTGCTTAGGGCTTGTTTTGGTGACTTCTTTCCATTAATTATTTGGTATAAGGAATGATTCTATTCCCTCATTATAATTTCAACAAAGGTATGGTTTATATAATTGATTTCATGGTTTTATTATTTCATGATTATGGTTTTCAATTATTATTTGGGGATTTCGATATTGAATGCTTGGTTATGGTTTCTATGGTTTGATTATGATTTTATATGAATTAATGGTGGATTTGGACAATTGGATTGCATGGTAATGATTTAATGGTTTTTAGAGTTAGTTTTGGTAATATTATGCCCCTGAGGTGTTTAATAAAATGCTTACATCTTTTAAACTGGATAAATGATTTATGCATGGTTTAAATGGTTTGAAAAGGCTAAAGGCTAAATGGTTATTCTTGTGGAGAACATGAAAGTCTCCCAAGTGGATTTAATAAGGAAACTGAAAGGGCACCTAAGGTCCCCGTTACCTAAATAGTTTGGCTATGGACATTACTTACAAGTAATGGGATGGTATAATGATACCACTAATATTGGCCTTGGTTAATAAATGGATAATGGTTTGGTTAATTGGAAACTAATTTTAATTGGGTATTAATAGTGGGGTGTGTAGGTAAGTCGTGGAAGGTGGCGGTCCTGGGGGGACCAAAACCAAAAACTCATAGTTGTCGATATGAGGGGTCTTGATGACCATATGCGTGTATCATATTTTATATTAGGGGATGTACTAATCATCCTATGGGATATTCACTGGTCGTGTGGTTACATGTACTAGAGTCCTTTCATAAGGGGGATATGAACCTATATGGCCTTTGGGTGGTTAGGATGGCAAACCTACACAGCGCAGGTAAAGGATTTAAATGCATGCTAAACCAGATTCCCTTTCTCGACACTTATATATGTATGGTTGTATGCATTATGGATGATTTTACATGGCTTTATAACTAACATTATTTTATCTTTATCATGAGATTCATGCTAGCAGTCACTCACTAACCCAGTCTACTGGCGGCTGTATACCCACGCTTTGCAGGAACCGAGCATTTTACTTCTCTAATTTACCATGCAAATTCAGTATCAGCATTTGGACTGAAGTGGTGAGCTTCCATCCTTTTGGAAGACATCATTTCATTTTATAGATTTGTTTAGACTCTTTTCTTTTATTTTGGATATTGGTTTTGGCCATGGTTGGGGGCATGTACAAATCAGATTTGTTTACTCTTTTAGATAAAGGCTTTGTGGTACTTTTAGGGGTTGGTATGGGCGGGATCAGTATTGGTGTTCGGCTTAGTATTGGTATTGATATTGAGGATAGTGTCATCAGATATAATTTCTCACTGTTCAATCATATTACATTTTGGGATTGATTTTTATATTATTTATTCCCTTTAGTTCATAGTTTGTGGTTCGATTTGGTATGGTTGGGTGATTGATGTGGTAATTGGACTCACTTGGGTCGATCACGGTCATGACCCTATCCTAGAGTCTTAATGAGAATAATAATACTATATTATAATATGTTCAACCCATCTAAGGCTAAATATAGGTGGTGGGGTTAGTTAATAGGGGGAGGTCCTCAATCCTGGTTGGACTTGGAATGCCTATTACGACAAGGCTCAGGGTTGAGTTATGTCAAGTTGGTATCAAAGATTAAGTTCATGGTCAATTGGGAAGTCCACAAAGCCGTGTCAAGTAGAGTCTCTTTTAGGGGAGTGAAGTATGACACACTCATAAGAGAGAGGGTGCAAGATATTTATGAATGTTTCACTTTCTTGGCATTCTTTCTTCATGCTTGAGATCTCAATCCTAGAATCTTCTCTAATGCTTGTTTGTTCATATTTCAAATTATGCCTCCAAGATCTGAAACACAAGAAAATTCTTCTGTCCCATCTGGGAATAATGCTGAAGGGGTACTTTCTACGTCTGGAGTACGTCTTCGATCTTATGGTCCTATTATTGTTGGTGCTGGAGATCTTCCTATTCTGGCTACTTCTCCTAAAGTCCCTCAGGGAAATATGATGAATATAAAATTTTGTCAGTGTATTTATGCTATTTCCCAACTGGTTACTGCTCAGGCTGAGCGAAGTATAACTGGTGCTTTGTCTACTGAGTCCACAAGGGTTGGTCAATTTATGAAGATAGGTCCTCCAACTTTTACTGGGGTGAAGGTGGAAGAGGATCCACAAGGCTTCTTAGATATGATGAAAAAGATCATTCGGGTGATGAAGGCTACTAATGTAGAGAGGGTTAACTTTGCTACTTATCAGCTCAAGGATGTTGCTTATCAATGGTATGAGAAGTGGGACAGGCATAGACGTGATATGGAAGAGGCTAGGATATGGGAGGCCCTTTCTAATGCCTTCATAGATTAGTTCTTTTCTCAAGAGTTAAGGAAAGATAAGATGAAGGATTTTATGAACCTCAGAAAGGGGAGGATGTCAGTAAGGAAATACTTTGAAGTTCCATCGCTATCAAGGTATTCTACTAATTTGGTGGCTGATATGAGGTCGAGAATGAGTAAGTTCACTTCTGGATTTAATAGAGATTTGATTCTGGAGATCAAGATTGCCTTGCTAATTAAAGATATAGACATCTTGAGGTTGACTATTCATAAGCAGCAAGTTGAGAATGAGAAGAGAAAACAGGCGGAGTTTGGGGATAGAAAGGGAAAGAGAAGCAAGTTTTTTGATCAGAGAGGTGCTTGGTCTTAGTGTGGTAGAGATGGTGGCAAGTGACAGAAAAATAAGTGGGGAGTTTGGGCTCCTTTTCTACTAGTGCTCCTTATCAGCTGAGAAACAGACTTATTAAGGTGGTGACAATTCTCGAGCACAAGTTTCCCAATCTCAAGTGAGCAGAGGTCAGTAAGTTTTTTTGTGTCCTTTTTATCGATTTTGTGGTCATCCTCATCGGGGTTATTATAGGAAGTAAGGGACCACTGCTTTAAGTGTGGCCAGGTAGGCCATTAGCTCAGGGATTATCTGGTCAATAAGGTTTCTATAGGGGAGAATAAGATTCTAGTGGCTTCATGTTTTGATCCTACACCTAGTAGTATGACATCTGATTCTATTACTGTTTCTGGTTCTAGTGTTGGTCAGAATAGGTTGTATGCTTAGGCATCCAAACAAGAATCCTAGGTATAACCTGATGTTGTTACTATTAATTTAAAGATTTTCTCTCATGATGTATATTGGTTGCTTGATTCGGGGTTGACTCTTTCTTATGTGACTACATATGTGGCTATGTCTTTCGATTTTGATCCAAAATTTATCTTGGATCCTTTTTTTGTTTCTACCTTGGTAGGTGACTCAGTTATTGCTAAGAGAGTCTATAGGGGGTGTGTGGTATCTGTTGGTAATAAGCATACCTTGGAGGATCTGTTTGATTTGGATATGGTAGATTTTGATGTAATTCTAGGTGTGGATTGGTTGCATTCTTGTTATTGTTGAACCCATAGGGTTATCTTTAAGTTTCCTGCTGAATCGTTTATGGAATGGAAAGGTAGTTCTTTAGCTCCTAGGGGGAAGTTTATTTCTTATCTTAGAGCTCAGAGTTTAATCTCTAAGGGTTTTCTTTATCACTTGGTATGGGTTAAAAATTCCAACTCGGAAGGTCTTTCTTTGTATTCGGTCCCTGTGGTTAATGATTTTCTAGAAGTCTTTTCGGATAATCTTCCTGGTGTTCCTCCAGATAGGGAAATAGAGTTTGGTTTTGATTTGTTTTTGGACTCTCACACAATATATATTCCTCTGTATTGAATGGCTCCAGTTGAGTTGAGGGAACTCAAGAAGCAACTTAAGGATCTTCTTGATAAGGGGTTTATCCATCATAGCGTTTCTTTATGGGCTGCACCGGTGTTGTTTGTGCATAAGAAGGATGGTTCCCTTCAGATATGAATTGACTACAGGTAGTTGAATAAGGTGAAGGTCAAGAAAAAGTATCCTCTTCCTCAGATAGATAACTAAATGAAAGGGTGACAAGTTTTTCTCTAAGATAGATCTTTAGTCTAGGTACCATCAGCTTAAGATTAGGGAGGTGAATATACCTAAGAGAACTTTTCATACTCGGTATGGGTATTTTGAGTTCTTGGTGATGTCATTTGGGTTGACTAATTGTAATACCCCGTATTCCCATAGCTCATTTTAACTCTCAATACACCAGTTATTCTATATATAAATTTTTCTAAATACCCAGTAATTTTTAGTTTAGGGCCTGTTATTTCAAAGGAAATTCAGACAGCTTTCCAACAATATAAAACTAGACCAAATACGATACACCACCAAAGAGTTAGAGCCTTTTTTGTAAAGCAGTGTGCCAACTAGTACCTCAGCGTGTCGCGAAGCCAGACAACTCAGCATTATGCCAAGGCTCATTTTCACAATTGGCCATTTTCCAGTGAAGTTATGCAATTTCACCGCATCGCGGTGAACTTCCAGGTCATATCCAGTGTGGCAACGCGATACCAACATATCATGCCACCGTGCATTTTCCCAGTTGTGAATTTCCAAAGGCACAACATGATAGCGCCGCATTGCACCAGGGGAGAAAATTAGGATTTCTTAGTTAATTCCGAGATTTAATTTCAAAGGGCTTTTAGGTCCTTTTCCCTTATTCCACTCAGCCTAAACATAGGGTTAAAGCCCTAAATAGCCTATTATCTTATTATTTTCTCACTTATCTCAAGAAAGAAATAATTCTCTCTCAATTAGAAAACCCTAGCTCTCAAGAAATCAAGAACAAATTCATGAAATCCTCCAAGAACTTCTAGGATTAAAGTAACAAGGTATGTTAGGTGTTCATCTACGGGTTCCTTTCACCCATAGAGTCCAAGAATCCGTTTTTAAAACCACAAGAGTGTGGTTTATGATTTATATTCTTCAAATTAGATTTTGTTCATGTTCATAATATTAATTTAGTTTCAATCCATGATTTATTTGTGGCTTCCAGGAAATTGAAATAGCATGCATATGGAGTTGTGTAATTTCCATGTTATAACCCATGAATTTACAAGATGGGGCATTGTAGTTGCAGTATTATATGTTATCCATGATTATGTGCATTAATTGTGCTCCCCAAGTGTTTGATAGGATATCCATGTGAATTAAATGGTGAATTCATGACATGTTAGTAAATGTTCAAGTTTATGCCCTCACAGCAGATATCATTCATGGATTATCTTGTGGTCGTTTGGTGCCATAAGCAGCGTGTAGCATTCGAGGTACAAACTTAAGGCGTTACACTAATGCTCTGACAGCATTTATTAACTTGATGGACTGAGTCTTCAGGAAGTATTTTGATCTAAATTCATCCTATCTAAGGATAGATATAGGGGGTGGTGTTGGTTAATAGGGGCAGTCCCCGATCCTGGTTGGACTTGGGATTCCTATTATGACAAGGCCCGAGGTCGGGTCGTGTCACCACCATAAAATTGACATTCTAGATTTGTTGGTGAAGTCGGGTTTTCTATACGAGGTCGTGTTGACCATAAGTTTGTCCCACACCTATATTTCTAATTTTCCAACCAATAGGTTGAAATGAGATCGGGTGCATCGAGACCCAAACCAAAAGGTCTACCTAGACTAAAATAAATATTCCAGAGCTACTGGCGAAATCCGTTCAGTCATCTATCGGATCAAAATATATCCGCATAAGTTCAAAATAGGGCTCTTGAAGCCATCAAAAACTATAATATTGCATAAATGGTACCAAAATGCATTGGGAACCATGCCAATCATCCACACACCCCAAAAGTACCATAATCCAACTATGGGGAGGTGTAAAACAATCAAATCACACAGAAACCCAAAATTCACATACTCCATAAAAAAGTTGGTCATTACATCATCCACTACTAAAAATCTAGTTTGTCCTAGAACTAAGACAAGGAAATACCCGAATCTATGAAGAGCTGGGGATAGAAACTCTGTATGTTAGAATCGACCTCCCAAGTAGCCTCATCTAAAGGTCGATGTCGGCACTGTACTTTAACCACAAGGATCATTCTAGAGCACAACTGTCTAACATCCCTAACCAATATGGAGATAGGCTCTTCAACAAAAGACAACTACTTATCTAACTGAAATAACTCCAACAAATAACATGAGACTCATCCAAAATGTAACGGCGAAGCATAGAAACATGAAAAACTGGATGAACAACTAATAGATCAAGGGACAAATCCAACTCATAAGCCATTACTTTAATAGTCTAAAGAATCTCAAATAGGTCGATATACCTAGGGCTAAGATTACCCATCTTCCCAAAACTCATCACACCCTTCATGGTGAAACTTGAAGGAAGACACGATCACCAACACCAAATCTCAAGAAAGGAAGTCTATGATCAACATAGCACTTCTGTCTACTCTGAGCTCTCTATGTCTATCCTGAATGACCTAGACTCTATCCAAAGACTCATAAATCAAGTCTGTACCTCGAGGTCTTACCTATGAAACATCAAAACAATACACTGCAGAGCAAAAGAACCTACCATACAACGCCTCAAAAGGATCCTTATCAATACTGAAATGGTAGCTATGATTATAGCCAAACTCTACTAATGCCAAATCCTGCCCCCACTAGCCCCTAAAATCCGTAACACAAGTGTGGAGCATATCCTCTAAAACCTAAATAGTCTGTTCAGACTGACCATCAGTCTGGGAAGAAATGATATACTAAGATCAACTCGAAAGCCCAAATCATCCAGAAATGTCCTCCAAAAGTAAGATGTGAACACCAAACCACGCTCTGAGACAATGGACACTGGCACGCCATGCAGATGCATAATCTTATAAATGAAGATACATGCCGACCTCTTAGCACTGAAGAAAACCTGAACTGGAAGAAAATGAGCAGACTTAGTCAATTGATCCGCGTTGACCCAAACATTATCGAAGCAATAAGAGGAATGAGGCAATCCAATTACGAAGACCATGGTGATTAGTTCCCACTTCTAATTAGGAATGGATAACCTCTGAAGTAACCCACCAGGTCTCATATGCTCGACCTTCACCTATAGAAAAATAGGTAACGAGCTATAAAATCCACTATATCTCACCTTAAACCAGCCTAACAAGAGTGTTGTCTTAAATTATAATATATCTTAATCACACCTGGATGGGTGGCATATCTGGAATAATGGGCCTTCTCCATGATCAAACTAATCTAATCACCCACTCTCAGCACAGAAACTCAGACCCCAATTTTTAAAACTTCATCTTAATCAAGTGAGGATTACTTAGCCTCCCTACTCAACACCTTATCTCGAATCAACATCAATTCTACATCACCAAACTGATGAGCTCAAATATGCTTTATAAAAAAAGACCTATCCCCCTTAAAAGACAAAACACAACCAAGTGTCAAAATATTAAGCCTAACCATCTGGTTATCTAAAGAATAAACTTCTAATGCTAAAGGTCTCACCTGGGTTAAAATATGCATCAAGCTACCCATGCCAGCCGACTTTTCTCTTAAGGCATCAACAACCACATTAGCCTTGCCCAGATGATAAAGAATAGTCAAGTCATGATCCTTAAGTAACTCAATCTAACAATGCTGTCTTATATTAAGATCTCCCTAGGTGAAAAAGTACTGAAAGCTACGATAATCTAAGGAGATCTCACAACAAACTCTAACCAAAACTCACACTTAGAGAACTTGACATACAACTTATCATCTCTCAATATCTGAAGCCCAATCCGAAAATACTCCTCATGCTTAGCCCCACTCTTGGAATAAACCTAGGTATCATTTATAAATACAATAACGAAAGATTCGAGATATAGTCAAAACACTCGATTCATTAACTCCATGAATGCGACTGGGGCATCAGTCAACCCAGAAGACATGACTAAGAACTCATAATAACCATATCGAGTCTGAAAAGCTTGTATTTAGAATATCCAAAGCTCTATCCTCAATTGGTGATAACTATACCTCAAAATCAATCTTTAAAAACACTACAACAGCCTGAAGCTAATAAAAAAAATCATTAATATGAGAAGAGGGTACTTATTCTTAACTGTTATTTTATTCAATTGCTAATAATCAATACACATCTACATAGACCTATCTTTTTTCTTCATAAATAAAATAGGCGCATCCTAAAGCAATATACTAGGTTGGATATATCCCTTATCTAACAACTCTAATAATTGATCCTTTTATTTCTTAAACTCTGCTAGGGATATCCTATAAGGAGAAATAGAAATGGGCTTTATGCCCGGCTTAACATTAATAGAAAAATCAATATCTCGATCTGGAGGCATACCAGGGAAGTCCAAAAAGAACACATCCATAAACTCACAGACAACGCGAACAAATTTTAAGAAAGAAGGTGAAACAACACTAGTGTCATGAATTTGAGCCAAGTAACATAAACACACCTTCTCAATTAATTTATGACCCTGAACATAAGATATAACCCTCTTAGGACTCAAATAATGTGTACTATCCAAAGCTATCCTTGGCATACCTAATGAAGTTACAGTCACGATCTAAGCATAATAATATAGGACATCATGATAGGTATCCAACCAATCCATACCCCCAAATAACATCAAAATCAATCATATCTAACACAAGAAAGTCCACCAAAGTCGCATGCCTTGCAAAATCTACAACACAAGATCAGTACACTCAATCTACCATTAAAGATCACCTATCAGAGTAGATACACAAATAGGCATGCCAAGAGGTTAACTAACAAAATCAATACCCAAAGTAAAATACACATACATATAGGAGAAATTCGATTCGAGATCAAATAATATAGATGTAGCTCTGAAATAAATGGGGATGATACCTATGATCTCAATATTAGACGTCTCTTCCTTTATCCTGGTTTGTATAGAATAACACTGACCATGGACCCTAACTAAAATGCCCCATGATTACCATCGAAGGCTCCACTACCTCTACTCCTTACTTCTCTGGTAGTTTCCCTACCTTTTATAGATGAAATAAAAGTAGATTGAATCACCCAATAGGGTTAGTCCCTGGCCGCATAGCCAATCTCATCACACATAATAGCAATCTTTACGACCAGTCTCAATAGGAGAAGGTAAAACTATGCTTGAATAGCCACCCTGAACTACTAAAATAGAAGACCTACCATCTGAACTTTGTAAAGCTCCCTGCACTGGCCTTCTATGGTATCCACTAAAACCTCTAAAATATCTGCCTTGAGAGGTCTGACTCCTGAACTCACCAAAATATTGTGCTTTCTTGGAACCTTCTTGAGATGCACTAAGAATGCGCTCTGTCATCGTAGCATGATCCATAATATTCTGAAAAGAAACCTCAAACACAACCATCCGAGATGTAGCTAACTAAAGAGAAAATATCAAAACTTTTTATGAACTTTCAAACCTTCTCGGACTTAGAGGAAATGCTTTTATAGGAATATCTTAATAAGAAATAAAAGTATGTATCATACTTAACAAATATCATAGATCCTTGATCTAAATGATCAAACTCGTACCGCATAGTATCTCTCAAACTGAAAGACACAAAACTCTCCAAAAATGCATCAACAAACTGATCCCAAGTCATCTCAAGAGAATCATGGGGTTTACTGCTTACAGGTAACCTCCACCAATCTCTAGCACCATCTTTTAATTGATAGGTTGTATAAGTAACAAAATCCATACAAAAAGAGTGAAACACGACTCAGAACACAAGGTATGAAAGAATTTTGCATGATAAAGAATAAAATGAGAAAAGTTTCCTAAAGACGTGCTATAGGCTCTCAAATATAAATATGGACGTCTACATACCAATCCATCATACCCTATTAGATATTCTATTCTTACACTATTTATACTAATGAAACTTGGATGCTCTGATGCCAATTTTTTACAACCCAAAAATGAGGGTCATGATGACACTTGTCAAAGAGAACCTTAACTAGTATGTCTTTCACCCAAGTTGATTCACATGAGGAAAAGACAGAAATTCCCCTAAGGTAAGGCTTCTAAAACAAAGATGAAACACATAGATATAATAAAATCATAAAGAATAAAATCAACATATGCAACTATAACTCCCAAAACTTAGTGTCAATAGTATAAGCACTATTGATATAATCTTGGAGTCAAATACATCAGAAAAATAACCATATAGGAAAATATCTTTCTCCAAACACTAATAAGGACTTAACTAGTACAAAAAGATTGAGGTGAACTTTGGATGTGGGAATGTCCAACCACTACCTTGAGTAATCTAAAGGCGCCTTAAATTAACCAATTGAGGCGCACTCAACCTAGAAACCGCACCAAAAGGGCATAATAGGCATGAGTGTTGTCCACTTATACTCAGTAGATATAATAGGCTGACTAAGCAAAGTAGTAAATAAGGCATGTAAAATATACACTAAAGGCACATCACCTACAATCAGAATATGTCACACAATGGTAGCCCACACCACTTGTACTAACAGTTCTATAGCATCCACTCATAATACAATGACACAAAATATCACATAAAAGTAGAGCAAAAAAAGAACATGTATACTCAAATCAGCAAGTACAAATAAAGAAAGTGTAATACCCCATATTTTTCCTAGCTTAAATTCGTCCCTAGAATGTCAAAATTTTTCTTCGAAGATGAATACCATTTATTTCATGCAATATTTTCAAGATTTTGATTTTTTATTGTGTGGTAAATTAAATAAGATTTCCATCGATATAAGATTCGCCTAAATCCAATAACCGGGTAAGAAGTTATGGCTAATTTAAGTTCCAATCGTAAAACACCATTATTTGGAACCCTAGCGTGTCGCAGAGTGAGATGTCTCCATTTAATTTAGTTGTCAGAAGTTGCCTTTCATTTCTCTCACCATCTTGTCGGTCCCCTCAACACCCATTAAAATCCGAGAAAGAACATCTTTATTTTTGAGCTTATTAGGGTCAATAGAACATGACTCTTTGCCTTTTGACCGATAATGTTGAGGTACGTACTGATCATAATCTCTCTCCTTTTCTCTCTAATCCCGATATCTATCAGGAAAATCTCTACAATGATCTCTTTTCTTTAAACCTTGATTCCTACCTTGCCTTTGATAGGTAGGGTGGGAACCCCATAATTTGTTCAATAAGAACTGAATTTCTTCATCAAGGGACTCTATTTCCTCATCATCATAAGCTTTAGCACTCTTACAAGCAATAATGTTAACCACCTTAGGAGGGGCTCCCATTATACGTTTGGTAAGAAGATCAAGTTATGTCATCACTTTAGCCATATTTGCATCTCTTTCTTCATCTTTTGTCTTTTTCTCTTAGCTCAAAAAAGATGCAGAGGGAGCCCTACGGTTAGCTCGGTATCTCTTGTATGCCACCTTCTACTTTGCTTGGGCACTGATCTAATAAAGTTAACATAATACCATACGATAGTATAACAAGAGAACCGCATTATTGGCTACCATCTTATTCAATTGAGCCAATGCCCTATAGAAAATTTGAAGGATCATTTTATCCAGAATCATATGATTTGGGAATTACATTAACTTGTTGTTGAATCATTCATAAGCCTCACATAATAGTTCATCATTAAGTTTGTGAAAGTTGATGATTTCATCCCTAGTTGCAACATCCGAGAAGGGGAAAGTATCTTTCCAAGAATGCCTCCGTAAACCCAACCCATGAAGTAATAGACCCTGGGGGAAAAAACCGCAACCATAATACCTATTTTTTCATTAAAGATAATGGTAAAAGATGCAACCGAATTAACTCTTGAGATATGTAGGGCATGTCAAATAGAGAACACAACTTAATAAAATTCGTCAAGTGTAGATTAGTAGCCTCATGTGCTTGGCCTCCAAATAAACCTTTCATTTGAAATAAGTGAATCATCACAATAGTAATGTGAAATACTAAATTTCGTTTCGTCGGTGGAATACAAATAGCTCTAGCTCGGCCCGAATCACCGAGGTGATCCTCATCCTCAAGATACCCATCAATAGTCATGATATGACTACCGTGCTAACTCATAGTATCATGTATACTATTATGCACACTTGAGAAAGAACAAAAACACCAATTGATACAAAATAAAACACTACGGCTAACCCAATGTAACTAAAAACACTACAAGAGTGAAGACTATGTTTCACTCCCCGACAATGGCACCATTTTTGATAATGCTTAAATTACATTCTTGAATAGGTATAAACGATCGTTGTCAATAAAATAAACCAACTTAGGTTGGGGTCGAACCCACAAGGAGTGAAATCACAGAATTCAAAACTCATGAGATTGATAGTCTACTAAAAGATGACCCGTAGTGTGAATAAAACAAACATAACTATAATATGGGGGATTTAGTTTGAACGTGTTTATAAATGACAACTACTTCAATTTTAGTACACTATCTTGATGTTAAAAAATGCTAAGAGTGAATTCAATTGAGAATAAACCTTGGGGTTATGCAATTATAGGTGTGGGTTCATGCATGGGTACTTGACAATCATCCAATCTTTTCGATAAAAGTCATGGGTAGGCTAGATGTCAATGGATTGATGTCAATCTTTCAATTACAACACTAAATTTCAAAAATAGGTTCTTTTGAACACCTTACAAGTGTGACAATTTTCCATATCTATTGCCTCAATTGTCATCCTTATGTCTAAGAGATATCATTAAATGAAATAAATCAAGGAATTAGTTGCATTTATTCCTCACCCATGTCCCCTCTTTCAACAATGACACGGGTTCAGGGTGGTTGAGGTTTGAAAACCCCAACTCTTAGTTAAATCATGAAATAAATGCAACAACCATCACAAATAATTAATAAGGAGAATAATTAGCTAAAACTCATGCGTTACCACAACCTAATCAAGTATAACCCCGAGATTTAGAATTAGCTACTCATAGATAAAAAGGGCAAAAATATACCAAAGTTGGAGTTTCAATAATTCTTAAATGGAAAATCACTCACATATATTTTTTATTCAAGCCTAGTACAAAATTCTTCTAAGAATAAAATATATATACTAAGTTGAAAAGAAAGAAGCTAAGATGCTAAGAGAGATGCCTAGTTGGGAAAATAAAAGCTATATCTTGAAAAATAATCTAAAACCATTATTTTAAACTCCCACTCAATATTTTATGAAAATTACAAAACTGCGATCTTGCTCTTGATCTGCTTTACCAGATCCAAAGTGGATGGAGAGCAGATAGAGAGTAGATGGCTAGCAGCTCCAAAGCAGATGTGAAGTAGATGATTCTTTTCCTTCACGTTTGGCCTTTTTATGACTTGAATGACTTGCCCATCTTCCCCTTTTTACTTTTAATTACATAAATGAGCATTAAGTAAGAGAATACCATCAAATAAATAAAAAATCATGATAATTTAGGCTTAAAAGGTGCTGGTAAGTCATCAAATTAATGACTTATCATAGGTTGCATGGGGTTTCATTGTCCATCATTTTAGATAGAGGTACTCAGTTTACCTCTCACTTTTAGAAGGCATTTTAAAAGGGTCTTGGTTCCAAAGTTCATCTCAGTATGACCTTTCACCCTTAGACAGATGGTGAAGCAGAGAGGACCATTCAGACTCCTAGAAGATATGTTGAGAGTGTGTGTCCTTGACTTTAGATATAGTTGGGATGATCACTTACTTTTGATAGAGTTTGGATATAATAACAACTATCATTCCATTATTTAGATGGCTTTATTTGAGGATCTTTATGAGAGGAGATGTAGGTATCTAGTTGGTTGGTTTGAGGTAGGAGAGGTTGAATTGAGTTGGCCCAATTTGGTGTTTGATGCTTTAGAGAAAGTCCAGTTTATCAGGGAGAGGCTTAAGACAACCCAAAGCCAACAAAAATCCTATGCTGATATGAGGAGGAGAGAACCTAAATTTTAGATCGGTACTTAGTCTACTTGAAAATCTCTCTAATGAATGGGGTGAAGAGATTTGGTAAGAAGGAGAAGCTTAGGCCTAATTATGTTTGCCCTATAGAATTTGGAGATATTTCAGAAAGGTGGCTTATGAACTTGAGTTACCAGCAGACTTAGCATCAGTGCACCCAGTATTTCATATTTCCTTATTGAAGAAGTATATTGGTGACCCAACAATTGAAGTCCCTTTAGAGATTATGGATGCTCGGGATAGTCTCTCTTACGAAGAAGTTCCAGTTGAAATTCTTGACCATCAGATTCGCAGACTAAGGAGCAAAAAAGTTCCCTTAGTCACGGTTCTTTGGTGAAACTAGTTTGTTAAGGATGACACTTGGGTAGCATAAGTAGACACGCAAACCAAGTACCCTCATCTCTTCTTTGTAAACTAAGACTCAGCCTAAGGTAACAATATTTTTTAGATTAATTCAGCTTCATATTCAGTTCCAGCTGTATAACATTCTTATGTGATTCATGCATTCATGAATTAGTTCGTATAGTCACCATATTTTAGGCTATCTGATACGCCCAAATTACAGCTCTCGTTAAAAAGTGTAAGCGGTCGCTGTCAAATATAGAACCCAACTGGGTTGGGTGTCGAATCCCATAGGGAATACTTGGTCACTAAGTGTTGCAATTATTAGTAGACTGTTGGTTAAAAATTCCACGAAAAAGGGGGGTTGGTTTATGCGTGAAGTAATAGTATCAAAGTAACGAATGAAACGATGTATTTAGTAAAATTTAATCACAGAGATTGATAAGTTAGGGTTATGTCCACCTTGTAAGTTCTACTTCTCTATTAACTATGAGTAACACAGAATTTAGACATGCATGCACTTATTGAGAATCGAATTCTAATTCTAAATCCAAGTGTTTCTCAACCATCAAGGATTTATTTCACTTTATCTCTCTCGAGCCTAAAGTGTATAAAAAATGGTACAAATTCTCCAAGAAGTTAATTCGGTTAAGGTATTAACATGTAAATAGAGGTTGGAAGCCCTATTTCGTTGTCACACTCTCTTTTCCAAACATGTAAATTTTCTCTCGAACAAGTTAATGCTATAATGGCATATTCTTTATGTTTGCAACCATGAGAATTTAATTAAAACGAAGAGTAATGATATAAGTAGCATACACATCAAGAATTCACAAACTCATAGCAATAGATAGTATCTTACAAGGTTTCCATAACCCTAACAGAGAAGTTTAGCTACTCATGGATACAGCTGAAATCAAAGTAGACATCATCATCATACCAAAACTAGAACAACCAACAAGATGAAGATGGTTTGGCGTCAAATAGAGGTTGACGTTTTGCCCTCTAGCCGTTGCCCAAGCCTTAGGCGTTTTCTTTGTTCTAAAAATATTACAGAATCTCCAAACTGAATAATGAGTAATTGTTAAATGATTAATGATAATGATTAATAATTCTGAAAAATTCAACAATAAGGTTTTTATAGTATCCTTGTCCACTATGTTGCTATTGTCTCCTTAAGTATTTAAAAATACTGGGTTTGCCTAGGAAAAAGTTCTCATGCATCACTTTCAGTCCAAAAGCTGCCTTCCCTCTAATGTGAAGTTTTCCTTTGCTGCTCATAAGTCCATAAAGTGCTGAAATCTTCATCATTAATACCTAAAAAATATGCTAATCACGTAGGTCAGCTCACTTAAAGGAAAATGGACTAAAAGTGCAGGAATTATATATTTTATCCTCAAAACTTAGCTAAAATATGGGTAAATTATGGTTCTTAGGGGTATAAATACGCCTAACATCACCACCCCACTCTTAAAGCTTTGTTTGTCCTCGAACAAAATATTACATCCATGCAAACATCTAACTAGAATTTCACAGTAGCAAGACAAAATGTTCAATCAAGACATGCACGACAATTATTAACAAAGAGTAGTTTTCTTGATCATTACTAGAAATAATTCAACCTCCAATATAGCCTCATTAGGATGGTTAATTCGTATCCACAATTTAAGCCACAAAGAATCATACAAAACTACCCAACAATCATCAACCATGTGTGTCTCACACAAGATATCACCCATAATCACTCATTGTTTTGCATTTTTGGAAACATGGGTATAAGACTCTCCTTGATTTCACTCTCACAAAGAATTCTTATATTGCAACTGATGACCATAGGCTTGCCCTTAGTGTAATGCTCCACTAATATCAGAATGCTAAGCTTAGGATCAAATAGGTATTTACAGGTTGTAATGTAGGCTAAGGGACAGGTAGGACTATTTTGGCCAGAAATAGTGACTATGTTCCCTAAGCGCTTTAATACACTACAATATGCCATTCACACGAACTCTTAACAACCACTCTACCTTCTTTCATCTACCACCCCTTTTCACCTATTTTGTTATTCAATCATAAACACAACTATCTTTTTATTTTTCTATTTTTTTTCTTTTTGTATATTTTATTTATTTATTTATTTATTTATTTTATAAAGCACCTCTATGATAGCCACTCTTTTTCACAACATTTTCAAGTACCAATACACTCTGAGGCATCATTCTTACCATTTTCCTCTTATTTTGCCACATGGATCTACAATTTAAAGCGCTTAGGAATTTGGATCAAATTATTGTCTTGAAAAAAAATGGATTAGGCTACATATGAGGCTGCCAAAGAAGATAGCTAAAGGCTCAAAGGGGGTTTACTAGGAAAATGTACAAGGGTAGGTAAAAAAAAGATAGACAAATTCAGGGCTGCCTAAGAAATGCCTAAATCATCTCCTAAACTCACACTCTTTATTTTGCTTTACACACACACTAGGCAAGTTCTAGCATCAGTCACAACACAGAATATACTATAACCTCACACACACAAGGCACATGGTCAACTTAATTAGGAGCAGTATAGATTCTTGACCCAACAGATGAATAATTAAACCACACAATTATCACACAGTGAGTCACACTTAGAGCCTAAATGTCTCAATAGTAATGATTTAGCACAAACTCTTGTTATAATACCATGCCGTCTATCAGAACAATTTAATGTAAACTTTAAAATCTAAAATTTAACTAACTAATTATGACTAATTAACAAACAAGAACAAGAATAAATGTAGGCAAAGAAGTACAATACAACAACAAATACTAGCACCCCACACTTAGACGGGACACACTGCCCTCAGTGGAAATAAATAAGGAAAATCTAATTAGTCGGACTCCTCTTCTATGTCTAGGGTCATACCCCCTGTGTCGGAATCATCATCAGAGTCGTCATCATCAGATTTGTCCTCCATATCTGAGTCTGGAAGTCGGCGATCATCATCAGTTGGCACATCATCATCGAGAGGTTTATCAAAATGTGCCCTCACTCAACACATAGCCCATGCATGCTCATTAAGCGGATAGTCATAGTCCAACTGCTGCAGATCTGCTTCAGTCGGAACACGACCCCCACTCATCATGGTAAATCTAGTCATGCCATATAGATGGTGAAAGAAGCTTTCATCTCGAGTATGTCTCTTAGTCGTAGTAAGGTTGAACCCTTGACCAGTTTCAGGCTCTTTAACATTCGTGAGATCAACCTTCTTCGGGTTGTGTGGAAGCTTATGATCTGCAGGTTCCTCTTCAATATGCTCTTTTCTTAAGATCGCAGTCAACAAATTTCCAAAGCTGAAATGGGAGCTTTTGTGAAGCCTTGCCTTACTCATTGACGATCGTATAACCGCACCAATGTTGATGGGAATATTCATCATCAGAGAATACACCAAGCATACTCAATCACGTGTGATCTTAGTGTACTGTGTCCCAGGAATCAAGCAAGATTTGACTATCCTCAACCATATACGAGCTTCTCTGTTCAAGGAAGCATACGAAAAGGTATTGTGCCGACTGTTATCCTTGTGATGAATCCACCAGGCCATGGACCTTGTTCCATACAGTGTGTGTCTGATGGCCCTGTAGGGAGGTCTGTGATAAAGCTCCTTGAGCGGTGATGGATCCATAGATGGAAGGCCCAGAAAAGAGTTGAAGAACTCCACATTCAGTTGCAAGACTTGGCCCCGAATCTTTACTTCACTTCCGGTAGTCTTTGGGGACTAATTGGCATAAAACTCTCGCGTTAGATCAATATTGCATTAGCTCATATCTCGGAAAATGAAATCAAGATTTAGTGCCATAATTTTAGCCAAAATGCGAGGCTCTTTCTTTGCTAGACTCTCCTTCTGCATCAAATACACGTGAACATATTTTTTTACTTTGTTGTTCTTGTACCACTCCTTTACTTCCTCCTCTAGGACCCACTTTATCCCGAAAGTACGTCGAGGTATCTACAGAGAGGAGGACTCAGCTTGCTCTTTTCTCAAACTTTTCTGACCTTTCTGTGAGATGGATACTTTTTTTTTCCTTGTCGTCCTTTTGGGGCCATTCTACCTGAGATCACAATAGAGTCATGTTAGCTTCATCTCGGAAGATTCAATCGAAAAATAAACAGTAAAGGAACCACCCCACACTTAATTTGTTGGCACAGACTAATTAAGTGAGTGATGTCGATTACTCAGAATTCATCGACATACATTTAGACGATATGTTCCAACAACATTTTTAGCACAGTCATACTTTCATGTAATCTTGACTATCCTTTCCAACTCTTTTTCATGGAATCTTGATTATACTTTCATGTTTGGATTAATGCACTTTTTGAACAAGACCACCACACAGAGATCATATCACGTTATTGCATAGAGATAATCACACCATCTTATACTTGTTGTCAATCATAATCGGTATCTCGATGAACGAGTCATTCAAACATTCAAGCTTTCAACTTTCAAGATTATGTATTAACTTCACAATTTTGACTTCATAAAAATATGACAGTGTATAACAAACAAATACAAGTCGGAGTAAAGTCAAGAACACCCACACGTATTCTTTCACTCAACTAGATGTATCATAACAAACCAACCATATTCTTATCACCAAACATCACTTTAAAATCTAATAAACCATTATAAACGTAGTAGTGCAACAACTACGGAATATAAAAGAGTAACTTACGTGGTGACAGATCTGGAAGATGAGCTTGCAAGATTAGATGAGCAAAAAGAAAACCTTTGAGAAAATTGGGGAACTTGGGCGGCGCCTATCTTGAGCAAACAATGGAATTGTGTTCTAAGATTGGGGATATATTTAAAGACTAAGCCATGGGTCGGGTTTGATCCATGTACAATAGGGTTAGGAGGCAAAAAAGGATAAGTAGGCGGCGCCTATTGCTTTGCTATGCTTAGCATAGTTGGCGCCTTTGTCAATGCCTTGTTTAGCATAGGTGGTGCCTTGCCTATTGCCTAGATTGGCATAGGTGGCGGCTTGCCTATCTCCTTGTTGAGACAATGAGCATAGGCAATGGCATAGGCGACGCCTATGGTATTGCCTAGATTGGCATAGGCGACGCCTATAGCATTGCCTAGATTTGCATAGGCAATGCCTTTTCTGTTGCCTATGTGAGGTAGTGAGCATAGGCAATGGTATAGGCCTTGCCTTATCCATTGCCTAGAATAGCGTAGGCATTGCCTTGTCCATTGCCTAGATTAGCATAGGCAATGCCTTGCCGATAGCCTTTGCTCCATCATTCCTAACTTACCACCTTTCACATAGCTTACTTTCAAATCAAAATTTGGGACCAATCTCCTACTTTATACGTATTGCACCTACACTTAATCAAAAATAACAAAAATGATTAGAAGTATGGGTTGCCTCACACCAAGCACCTTAGTTTTGGTCGTGGCTCGACTCTTCTTTTTGGATTTTTATTTAACAAAAACAAACTCCTAGTAAAACAAAATGATTAAAAACAATAGGTTGCCTCCCATGTAGCGCTTGATTTATTGGTGTGGCACGACATAGCTATCTTGATTACTTAGACTTCATCGAGATAGATGGTGTCTATACATTTTATCGAGTCAAGTGGACCGATATATGGCTTCACTCATTGGTCATTCATCTTAAAGAAACCACTATCATTGTTTTCTAACTCCACTACTTCAGATGAGTAGACTTGGCTAATTTTGAATGGACCAGACCATTTAGACTTCAACTTACCTGAAAATAGCTTCAGTCTGGAGTTAAAAAGAAGTACCAAATCACCCTTCTGAAAGTTTTGTTGGATAATATTTCGATCATGGTACTTTTTCATCCTTTCCTTGTAGAGATCCGCTCTTTCGTACGCATGTAGACGAAACTCATCCATCTCATTCAGCTGTTCCATTCTCAGATTAATAGAATAACCCCAATTCAAGTTAAGTCGATTCAATGCCCACAGTGCTTTATGTTCTAGCTTAATTGGCAAGTGACAAGCCTTCCCATAAACTAGTTGGTAAGGTGACATGCCAACTGGTGTCTTGAACGTAGTCCTATAAGCCCATAAGGCATCGTCCAGCTTTCAGGACAAATCCTTCCTACTAGCATTTACAGTCTTAGCCAGGATCAGCTTGATCTCCCGATTAGAAACCTCTACCTGCCCACTAGTTTATGGGTGGTAAGGTGTAGCTACCTTATGTTGCTTGACCCCATATTTACCAACACAGCTCTGAATAGCTTGTTGCAAAAGTGTGATCCTCCATCGCTTATAATGGTACGTGGTACCCCAAAACGAGAGAAGATATTTCTCTTTAAGAATGCTACAACACGCTTACCTTCATTATCAGCTAGCGCGACCGCTTTGACCCATTTGGATACATAGTCCACAAAAACTAGGATATATTTCATCCCAAACGAACTCACAAATGGGCTTATAAAATTAATACCCTAGATGTCAAATAACTCTACCTCAAGTATTTTAGAAATGGGAATCTCATGGTGTTTTGAGATAGCACCTTGCCTCTTACACTAATCACATCTTCTCACAAAATTGTAGGCATCCTTGAATAATGAAGGCCAATAATAGCCACTTTGCAGTACCTTCCTAACCGTCCGATCACCTGTATGGTGACCCCCAACTTGGGAAGCATGACTTGCTTCCAGTATGCTAGGAACCTCTATATTTGAGATGTATCTCCTAATAATACCATCAACACATCATCGAAAAAGATACGGCTCATCCCAAAAATAGTGTTTCACATCATGCATGAACTTTCTCTTTTGATGAAAAGAGAGATGCTCAGGAATCACTTTACTTACCACGTAGTTTGCAAAGTCTGCATACCATGGTAAGTCTTTCACCATAGTGGCTAGGATCTCTTCGTCGGGAAATGTATCATCAATCTCAAGTTTGGGTTGCACTATGTGCTCACTCAATTGGGCCAAATCTCGGCACAACTTAATGCAAGACCAAAAGGTGGATTACCTAGTGACACAGTTGTCAATCCTAAGAATAATGCTCACATCATGGCTATTGTCACTAGGAGTAGTCAAACTCTACGTACAGATGTTGTTGATCTTTGTGGAGTCCTTAATGAAAACATAAATAATGAACAGGCCAATACAAAGAGAAAGTGGCTAGAAGATCCAAATAATAATGATCCAAATCCTAATGAGACTAGTGTTGAACGGCCGAAGATAGTTGAAGAAAAGGTTGGAAGTGAGAAAGATCCTAAGGTGGTTGATGATAATATTACACAAGTGAATGAAACTCCAATTTTTCCATTACCACAAATCAAAAGTCCACCCACATTCAAATAAAAGCTCAAGAAAAAGAAGGATGATACCAAATTCAAGAAGTTTTTTATGAAGTTTAGCAATTTATCGATGAATATTCCTTTGCTAGAAGCCTTACAAGAAATGCCCAGTTATGCTAAATTTATGAAGGGCTTGGTGACAAAGAAGCGAGTCATGGATTTTGAAATAATTGAGGTAACCCACAATTGTAGTGCTATAATATCAGCACAATGGTGGTGAAGAAAAAAATACCTGGGGGCATTTACTATTCCTTGCACTATCGAGGACTACAAATTCGGAAAAGTGTTGTGTTATCTTGGGAAAATATTAATTTGATGCCATTTGCCGTGTTTCAAAAGTTAGGATTGGGTGATCCTAAGCCTACCACTATGAGGCTTATAATGGTCGATCGTTCAATCTAAAAGCTCGTTGGTGTGTTGTATGATGTTTTGGTGAAAGTTGACTGGTTTATATTTTTGGTAGACTTTGTTATTCTTGGCTGTGAGATTGATCATGAGGTCCCAATCATTCTTGGTAGACCATTCTTAGCTACTAGAAGGGCCTTAGTGGATGTGGAATGTGGGGAGATAAAATTTTGGGTGAACAATAAAGAAGTATCCGTCAATGTGTGTAAGTCTATGAAGCAACCTATGGACTTAGAAGTTATTTCAATGATTAATGTGGCTGATGATAAGGCAGCTAACACCTTAGAAATATATCTTATGAATGATCATTTTAAGGGTGTATTGTGGAACCTTGGGAGTGAGGTGGTTGAAGAATATGATGAGGTGGTAGCTTCATTGACGAGGCTTGGATCTCACACCAAAAACCCGGTCAAATTGGATCTTGATTTTAAAATCATGAGAGTCCACCCACTAAGCCATCTATTATTGAACCACCTCAACTCGAACTTAAGTAATTACCATACCATCTCTAATACGTCTTCTTGGGTGAGGATAATACATTGCCAGTCATTGTAGCGGGTGAACTTGAACCTTGTCAGGTGGATGCCTTGAAATCAATTGTGAAAAAGTTTATTCATGCTATCGGATGGACTATCGCATGCATTATAGGCATTCCTTCTGGAATTTGTTCTCACAAAATTATGTTCCTAAAGTGGAACACCAAAGAAAACTAAATCAACTGATGCAAGAGGTGGTAAAGAAGGAAATCATTAAGTGGCTTGATGCGGGAGTTGTCTACCCAATTTCAAATAGCACGTGGGTGAGTCTGGTTCAATATGTTCCTAAGAAGGGCGGCATGACGGTGGTCCCAAATGAGAATTATAATCTTATACCTATTCACTCGATCATAGGTTGGTAAGTGTGCATGGATTATCACAGATTGTACTTGTGGACCAAGAAAGACCACTTCCCCATGCCATTTATGGATCAAATGTTGGATAGACCAGACGGTTGAGGTTGGCATTTCTTCCTTGATGGTTACTCGGGATACAATTAAATTTGTATCACCCCGGAAGACCAAGAAATGACAACTTTCACTTGTCCCTATGGCACATTTACTTTCAAGTGCATTCCTTTTGGGTTATGCAATGTGCCGGCCATATTCCAACGATGCATGTTGTCCATTTTTACTGAATGGTAGAGTATACAGTCAAGGTTTTCATGGATGACTTCTCTGTGGTTGGGGATTCATTTAATTCTTGCCTTTCTCACTTAAATACATTTCTTGAACGGTGTGAGGAGACTAATCTTATTTTGAATTAGGAAAAATGTCACTTCATGGTCAGGGAAGGCATTGTTCTAGGCCACAAAATTTTTGGAAAGGGCATCTAAGTGAATCAAGGAAAAGTTAAGGTAATTTCTAAGTTACCCCCATCGATCTCCATGAAGGGGTTAGAAATTTTTTTGTTCATGCCAGGTTCTATCGGTCTTTTATTAAGGATTTCTCAAAGATTTATCACCCTTTGTGCAAACTCCTTGAAAAGGAGGCAAAAAGTGGTTGTGCACATGGACCATGCCACTGTTAGATATCTCATGGCAAATAAAAAGGCAAAACCTCGATTGATTAGGTGGATATTGCTCTTGCAAGAGTTTAATTTTGAAGTGAAAGATAGAAAGGGATGTGAAAATCAAGTAGCCGACCATCGTTCCCACCTTGAATCCAATCATAAGAAATTGGGTGAGATTGATATTGATGACACCTTCCCGATGATCTAGGCATGTCACTTTCGGGGAGCATTAAACCTTGGTATGCAAATAATACTAACTATATTGTGAGTGGTGTGCTTCCCAATGAGATAAATCATTATCAAAAGAAGCAGTTCCTATTTGATGTGAAAAAGTATTTTTGGGATAAACTATTCTTATTTAGGGAGTGTACGGATGGTGTGACCTAACGGTGTGTCATGGAGGTGTAAATGAGAGATATTCTTAAAGATTGTCACTCTTCCCCATTCGGTGGTCATCATGGTGGGATTTGAATGGATGATAAGGTTCTTCAAAGTGGATACTATTAGCCTACCCTTCATAGAGATTTTTATGAGTTAGTAAAAACATACCCTCAATACCAAATTCAAGGTGGTGTTTTGATAAGGCATTAGATGCCTCTTAAGCCCAATCTTGAGGTTGAACTATTTGTGTGTGGGGGATAGACTTCATGGGTCCCTTTGTGAGCTCATATGGTAATAAATATATCTTGGTAGCCATCGATTATGTCTCAAAGTGGGTAGAAGTCATTGCTTTACCAAACAATGAAGGCAGGAGTGTCACTACTTTCTTAAAGAAGTACATCTTTACAAGGTTTGGGACTCCAAGGGCAATCATTAGTGATGGTGGCTCTCATTTTTGTAATCGGTTCTTTGAAGATTTACTTGATAAGTATGGGGTGAAGCATAGAGTTTCTTCTCCTTATCATCCCCAAACTAGTGGCCAAGTTGAAGTTTTGAACCATGAAATCAAGTCCATCCTTGAGAAAATCATGAATATTGGCCATATAAATTGGGAAAGACAACTCAATGATGCTCTTTAGGCATATAGAACGGCTTATAAAACTTCTATTGTATGTCCCCCTACCAATTGGTGTTTGGGAAGGCTTGTCACTTACCCATTAAGTTGGAACATAAGGCTTTATGGGCTTTGAAGAAGCTAAATATGGATTGGGAGGACGCTTCAAAATTGAGGGTGAATCAACTTCATGAGTTGGAAGAGTTTTGGCTCAAGGCATATGAAAGATCTATGCTATACAAAGAGAAGATGGAGAGGTAAAATGATGCCAAAATCTTAAAGCGGGAGTTTTATATAGGTCATAATGTCCTCCTCTTCAATTTAAGATTGAAACTCTTTATAGGAAAGCTTAGATAGAAGTGGTCAGGCCTATTCGTAATCTCAGATGTTTACTTGAGTGGAGCTGTTGAGTTGGAATATCACGAGAAAAAGAAATTTATGGTGATTGGGCAAAGGTTGAAGCACCACTATATGGGTGGACCCAGAGCGGCTAAGGTTGAGTCGCTTCTCTTCAAAGATCCAAAAGGATGACCAAGTGATGTCGTGCCATGACTATAACTACGGTGCTTTTTGGGAGGCAACCCAAGATTTATTTTTGATATTTTTAATATTTTTTATACTAATTTTAGCTTAGATTTGATTGACACAGGTAATATCATAAAATTGGGATGCGAGAAGGTAGGTTCGGAGGCTTGAAAGTGATCCCCAAACTAAGAATTTTGATCAAAAACTTGCACCAAACTAGAACAAACTGTGCTGCACCAGCTTGATCAAGTCATCTATAGGTGCAAGGTATCTGGGAATTCAAAGCAGGCTAATTTCAATGGAGTAAAATGCCTTGGACCTACACTGGACTTGCTGCAGTAGTCCAATCGAACCATAGATGCAGATGGCCTAAATTTGATACTAAGGAACTATTAGTTACTATCCCAACCTGTGTTAGAAATGCTCAAGCAATCTAGACACAGGTTCATCGCATATTGGGCGCACATTAGGCTGCTATATTTTGCCTCAACCTGCGCTAGACCTACTTAAGTAGGCCAGACGCAGGTGCAAAACACTTTGCACGTAGGTCACTTTAAAAATGTTGGGTGTCTTTAAAATAGGTGGGATTTAAGGGGCTTACCCGACCCGATAAGCCCAAAATCTTTTTAAATAATTAAACAGAACCAAAAGTAGTCCAAACTCAACCTTTTCTTATTGGAATTCTATTCTAACGGTTATTTTATCTCACACTCAAAATTATCTCTTTCTTTACCAATAATTGAGCTAACAAGAAGTGAGATAATTCCTTTGGACTTATGCTTAAATTTTTCTTCTCCTCTCTTACATCAAGAAAGGTATGCTCTCTCTTGATTTAATTTTCGAATTTTTTTAAGAATAGACATAATGCCTCATACCTCATAATAATTGGCCATTTAAAGTGGGTTTTTGTGAGCTTATTGGGATAACTAAAACTTTTTGGAATAATTATGTTGTCGTTGGTGCCTTGTTTCGCTAGTTTGATTCATGATACTTTCTTAAATGAAGCTAGTGCACCATGTGTTTGACAAAATGTCCATTAAATATTTGTTGCTTATTTTGTGTGGTGGGTGGCTCAAGTATGATAATATGGGAATCTTGAATATGTTTGGAGATGATTTGGTGAGATGAGTCTGCTCTCTTGTGCTACTATTCTCTTTTGCCAAGTTTTTAGTTAGCATGCCCACCATGTGTTTGTTAAAATAACAATAAGACAGAAATGTCTTGTATGCTTGTAATGGTCAATATGATTCTCCTTAGGCCATAATGTGGTCATTTCTTATACATCATTATGAGTCCAATTGATCTTAAATATAAAATATTCAATAGTCATTGGTTGAGGGAGTGTGTTGAGAAATATGGCATCCATGGTTCTTGTTGGTCACTATGCCTAACCGGGCGACATAAATGCTTTCCTTGCCCAATGATAGATTGGATGACATCATTCTAAAGGGTATTGGTCATTCTTTTTTCCATTGGAGGTTTTGGATATCCTATGAACTAGTTTTGTGAAATGTGAAGAATGTGAGATAATTTAGAGCCCAAATGATTATGTGTTGTAATGAATAAATCCTATGAGCTCTAATGATGAAGTTACCTTGCATCTGTCAAACAAACATTTTCTTTTCTTATTTTTAATTTTCTTTCTTAACATACAAAATTCCAAAAACATTTTTTACCTTTTCTCTTTTGTTTTGGTTTTATTTTGTTTCTTTCTCATAGGTATGTCTCCAAGGAAGAACTTTCCATGAGAAACTAGAAATGGTAATGCCCCGAATAAAGGCAAAGCAAAGGCTTCTTTTGCAAAGAGAAAAGAATTGGTCTCTAAAAATATCTCAAATGTCCTGGATGTCCAAGCTACCATTGATCACACGTGCGAGGTTAGAAGGGAGGCAGATCAAATATGGTTTAGTATAAATGGTGTAAAGGAGTTATATGATGATTGGGTAACTACTCAAGGCTTCAATCCCAAAAAGGTATTTAGAATAAAGGAAGCTGACACCCATTTTCCCAAAATAATCGTCGAGGTTAAAAAACAGGTATGGGAACTCTTCACAAATATGACACCTTTCACTCATCGACTATGATACTTCCTGGTAATTGTTCAAGAATTCTATGCTTCCTATGTTGTTTGGCATAGAAAAAAAAATATAGCATGCCAATTTTCGAACAATCGTGTCTTGAAAGTGTATTAGTTTGAGGAGTGAATGTCCCTTGAACGGCCTCGGAGATCAATACGCTCTATTTTACTTGTGACTTAGATTCTATGGTAAAGTGAAAAAAGATGATATTTGGCGGACGTCAAAGTTATTCGTGGCTTTCTAGAGTGATTGCTTAGGGCCTTCCTCCATAGGATAAAGGTGAAGGATAAATTAATAGGAGAGATCTTTCGGTTCAAGCCAAACATTGGCTTGGATTTATGGGTAATCGTCTACTCCCCTTAATAAATTACCAAAATATCGTGATTGATAGGATATCATTGTCAGATTCATTATGGATAAAATTACAATCAATTCAGGAAAGTTGATAGCGGAGACAATAAAGTTCAGGACAAAGTAACCGAGCACTTTATTGCCCTTTCCGACACTCATATATATACTTTGCCTTAAGTTTACAGTTCCACTACTATCTATAATTGATAAATGAGTTATATGCACCGTATTCATTGACATTACATATTTCAAGGATGAGTATAACCCTATGGGCATAAAGAGAAAACCTTTGGTTTTCATAGACTCGGGTACAGAAGGGTTGTTGAGCTCAGAGGGAATGGAGATCCCTCTGAATTCTAAACTTAATACTGATACTCATCATGATTCCACCGATACTTATCTATTATCAATAACTGCACCACCACCTCAGCACACACAATTAGCACGGTCTTCTATGGTGGCGTTTGCCAAGGTTGCTTCCATGAATTTGGCAAACAATGCTACTCTTACCCAATTGGTGGCGGACACTCCCCAGTTTATTCAGGCTACTATAACATATCTACATGACCGTGTAGCAAAGTTTGAGCAGAGATTGGCCACGCTTGAGATGAGAGGAGATTGTTAGGGGTTGCATCTGTGAGGTTAGACCTTGATAGTTTACGGTCGAAGTTTCACTCCAGATAGCCCTCCTTAGATCTTGATGAGGTACATATTGATTTTTCATCAGAGACTTCTTGCCCAGTGCTTCTATTTGATGATTTGTTTGGAGAAGGTCATGAGGACATTGATGATGAGGCCAAAGTTGATCTTATAGAGGGGCTACCAGAGGCCCGACAGGTTAAGCTTTCCTTGCAATTATCTAGGGATGAGGAGCATGCACTGAAGCTTGGGGCTAGTTCTAGCGCTTTACATGGTGATGAGTCATCCTTCATAGCAGACTTGATGAGAGAAGTCAGCATGATAAGGTTTCTATTGAGACAGTGCGATCATTCACCGACAGGGATCCAAGCACCTAGTGCACCATAGGGAGTATCTACCCCCCTCTACTCTCTTTTACTTTTGCATTCGGAACAATGTAATATCTTTAGTGGGGTGGGGAATTTTATGATTCATTTTATGATTAGTACCCACTGTTTCACTTTATGGTATCTGGTTGGAAAGATTGTATGGATATACTCTATGTTATTACTTTGATGTTTGTGTGTACATGCTACATTTTGTCATGTTTATTTACTTTAACCCTTGTAGGTCTGGTTTTGTGTTTTTTTATTTTATTATTATTATTATTATTACGAACATTGCTTTGGATGAGTCCTTGTTGGGCATTTTGATAATGATGTCAAATATTGTTGTTTTGTTGTTGAATTTGCGTCATGTTCTTAATTTAAATGTGGTATCTGATTGTGCGCATCTTGTATCCTTTTGTATATACATGTCTAATAAACTCCAAGGGTTTTCTTCGAAACTTGGTTTTTCCTAAGGAGAAAATTTTTATTTTCTCTTTCTTTTGATCTTTTATTTTTAATTTATTTTAGTTTCTTTGTCGAACCGAGTGATAATTCATCCATCAGGGATGACGAGGCGACATCCTTAGTGATGTATCAAGTCCTTTTGGTTAACTAGGAAGAAGCAAAAATTTGAAAATACTTCCAAAATGTCATTCACAAGGAATGAAATGTTTTTGAGAAAAACTGAAAATATAGTTGTAAGATTTAGGATGCCTTGAGTTTTCCTTTGAGTGAGACCATTAAACTCAATTTTTGGATCTGTATTTACAAGGATGATTCATTGACTCGGAGTAACTTATGAAGCTCAAATTGCTCAAATCTGTTGGGATACTAACGTTTTGCTCTATGAGTACGATGCCATGAGTGGTGATATATTTTAATAATTCTTGTACATATGTGTAGTCTAGAACTTTCCCTGACTGTATTCAAAGAAAAATTCTAGGCAAAATTGGTTTGAAGGATGACTCGAGGCCCCTTTTAACCCGTCACATAGCCAAATTCCTACCTTACCATTGTTCCCAAGTTAATCCATTTAAACTTTTTTGCCCTTCTTTCTTTCTTATTGAAATAATAACCATGGTAAAACACCTAAACCATTTTGAAAATCTCTTTTGGTACTTAACCTCCTTTGACGTGTTGCATGATTCTAAATAATAGATTATAGGCAAAAGCCTAAGTTTGGGGGGTTGTGTATTTGGGAGAAGATGGCCAAAGAAAATATATGAAAGGTGTATGTAAGGTTAAATAGCCTAGCCCATAGAAGTTGAACAAAGAAAAAAGAAAAATTGGAGGAGTCAGGGGCTAAGAAAGGCTCATAGGTAGAAAATCTCTTGAAAAAATCAAAGAAGTGAAATAAATAAAATGGTGGCTTTGAATTGTTTGGTACATGTTAAATAAAAAAGTAGGAAAATATGAAAAATGATTTGAAGAAGAATAAGATGGGTAGTTTGAAATTTTAGAGGTAGAAAGGATTGAACGATTGCATCAAAGGAGGTCTTTTAGTCACTTGATCCATATATATTTCTTCCTGCACCTTAAACCTTCACATTGACCCATAAGACCTTGGTGATTCCAAACTAAGTAAGTATACATTAGTGGCAAAAAACACAACAGGAAAACTATGGTTCTATTCGACATACTTGAATTTTTTTCGTGAGAATAAGTGTGAATTCTTTCTTTATTTGAGCTCTCTTAAGAATTGAAATGTCTTTGGTGTGTGGAGCTAACTCTTTCATGTGAGAGGAATTGATACTTTTGGGTAGAGGGTGACGTTTTACTATCAGTTTGGGTAAATGAGTGAAGTAAGTTGCATTGTGAAGATTGAGACAATCTTTGGTTATTTTGTGTCTTATCTTAAGATGTTTTGTCATTTCGAAAGTTAATTTGATATAAACTTGCATCCTTGCTTCATAAATATATGTTTATTGAAAAATTTTGGTTTACTTGCTGCTATGACATGTGTGAAAAGTGTTTGTAGAGCTTTGTTAGCTTATTTCTTTACTATAGCTTTCTTCTAGGTGGATTTGAGTTAAATACCCTATCTCATTGAATTATTCGTGGTTTCTTGAGGAAGGGGTTGATAAGTCATCAAATTGATGACTTGCTGGCACGTTTTAAGACTATATTATCATGCTTTTCCATTGATTTGATGGTACTCTCTTACTTAATGCTCATTCATGTAGGTAAAAGTAAAAATGAAATATGGGCAAGTCATTCAAGTCATAAAAAGGCAAATGTGAAGGAAAAGAGTCATCCACTTCACATCTGCTTTGGAACTGCTAGCCATTTGCTCTTTATCTGCTCTCATCCGCTTTGGATCCGCTCAAGCAGATCAAGAGCAAGGTGGCAGTTTTGTAATTTTCATCAAATATTGAGTGGGAGTTTAAAAATGGGGTTTTATCTCATTTTTCAAGACCTAGCTTTTATTTTCCAAACTAGGCATCTCTCTTAGCGTCTTAGCATCTCTCTTTTTAACTTAGCATCTATATTTTCATCTTACAAGAATTTTGTACTAAGCTTGAAAGATAAAAGATATGATAGTTATTTTCTATTGAAGAATTATTGAAACTCCAAGTTTGGAACTACATTCTCTCTATTTCTCATGGATGAAGTCAATGATAACTTTGGGATATTTTTATCCTTTTATCTATGAGTAGATAATTCTAAATCTTGGGTTTATGATTGCTTAGGTTGTGGTAGTGCATGGGTTTTAGCTAATTATTCTTTTAATTAATTATTTGTAATGGGTGTTATATTTATTACATGATATAACTAAGAGTTGGGGGTTGCAAACCCCAACCACCCTAAAACCCATGTCATTCTTGAAAGAGGGGACCTGGGTGAGGAATAAATGCACCAATGCTTTTATCCATTTCATTTAATGATATCTCTTAAACATAAAGATGTCAATTGAAGCAATAGATGTGTAAAATTATCACACTTGTCAGGTGTTAGAAAGAACTCATTTGTGAAATTTGGTGTTGTAATTGAAAGATTGACATCAATACATTGACATCTAGCCTACCCATGAATTTTATCTAAAATATTGGATAATTTTCAAGTACCCATGCATGAACCCACACCCAGAATTTTTGTAAACGCCCTAAATCTGGTACCTAAAATTCCACACGGTGCTTATGACCCCGAAGGACCATAAGCTAACCCATGACTGATATCTGTACATTTATACTACATAATATACAGTAAAATGTGGAAATAAAGGCTGAAAGGCTATAAGGTTCAAAACTATAACATAGATGATAAAACATAACATTTGGAGAGGGTATGAAATACCCAAAACAACTGAAATAACTATCTGAACATGCTAGTCTGAAAAGCCTCTAACTAACTGAACTGTTTGAACAAAGAGCTGATGAGACATATCCCTAACTAAATCCAACTATTGAAATAAATTAATTAATGAGATAATAAAGTAATGATCATATACTCAAAGGATGAGGACTCACTGCTAACTCTAACTATTGAGATTGGAATGATATTAATGCTTTGGAGCTCGTGCTTCTGAACCCATTGATGATAGGCGAATTTACGCGCCTATATCAATATATTTTGCCCATATTTTAGCCTAGTTTTGAGAACAAATTATATATTTCATGCACTTTTAGTTCTTTTTCCTATAAATGAGCTAACAAACATGATTAGTAAAGTTTCAGGTATAAATGATGCAAAATTCAGCATTTTATGGCTTACTTGACGCAAAAGAAAGCTCACGAAGGAAGGAAAGGGAGTTTACACGCCTAAGGACCAAAACTGCTGCATGGAAACTCTGTCCCGGGCTAAAACAGCATTTCTGAAGACTCTGGGGACCTGGACCAAAACTGCTGGATGGAAAATCTGTCCCGGGCTAAAACAGCATTTCTGAAGACTTTGGGGACTTACAGACACAAAGCTGGATTTTGACAATGATACATTAACCTAGTACAATTGGGTTATGTATTTCATTAGTTTATTTGGATTAGGAGAATGTTACATTAACCTAGTACAAATGGGTTAAGTATTTCCTTAGTTTAGTAGGATTTGGTTATTTATTTCATTAGCATAGTAGGAGTAGGATAGGAGTATTATAAATACCCTATCATGCTAGAGATTTTAATCAAGTCCTCCCTTAGTGGAGAGGCAAGTCCTCCCTTAGTGGAGAGGCAAGTCCTCCCTTAGTGGAGGCAACTCCTCCCTTAATTCAAGAAATTCATTCTTAAACTATTAATTTTCTTCCATCTTTCTCATCTTCCACCACAAACACTTCTAATCTATTCTTCTACTCTTAAATTCCACAACAAGAGAATCGTTACTTGCTAAGGAATCACCAAAACCACACGCCAAACACCTACTATTCACGCCAACCACCATGCAAAAACGTGATATCCTTCGCATTCATGGGTAACTAAACCTCTTAGTTGGGGTTATGGAAGCCGAATGAGTTACTATCTATAGCTGTGAGTTTGTGAGTTCAAGACAAGTATATTGCTTATATCATTACGCTCTTCATCTTAAATCTACATTCTTTGCGGTTTCAAACACATGAACACGCCATTCTAACATCTAACCTGTTCGAGAGAAAGGTTACTTGTCTAGAAAAGAAGACGCATAGACTAACGCCAGTCTAACATTTAACTTGTTCGAGAGAAAGGTTATTTGTCTGGAAAAGAGATAATGTCAAGGTAGTAGGACACCCTTTCCTATTAAAAAGCTAGTGCCGTAACTGGACTAACCTCTTGGAGAATTTGTACCGCTAGACACACTTTAAGCTCGAGAGAGTTAAAGTGAAATAGTCCTTGTTTAGGTCGAGAGACGCTTGGATTTACCATCGACTACAATTCTCTATAAGCAATTGCATGTCAAGACTCTACACACTCATAGCCAATAGAGACGTATACCTCAGAAGGTGGACATACCCCAACGCTTCAATTCTCATTGTTTACAACCAACGTGACAATCTTTCTCTTTTTACTTTATTATTTTCAGATTTTATTTCATTGCTTTGGTTACTTATTACAATCCCCCCATTCTTACGAGACTTGCATCAAAAGTCTAATAATTTCACTTATTTGTTGACCAAGCTATTCTCTGTGGGATCGATACCCAACCCAGTTGGGTTCTATATTTGCTAACGACCGCTTTACACTCCTACGAGAGCTGTAGATTGATCGTTATCAAAAAGTGGCGCCGTTGCCGGGGAATACGAGTGTCAATCAAGTTCGTGATAATTACTAGACCCTTTGGTCAAAGATTCTCGTACTTTTACTTTTAGTTGTTGTTTTTGTTTTATTTAGGTTTATTCAGTGCATCAATGGAGGCACAACGTGAAATTGAAAGGATGGCTGCTCAAGTGCATCAACAAAATATTGATAACCGTAGGCGAGCAACAAATCCTGACGATGAGGACGATCTGGACGGACCTGGTGCCACCGGAGCTATTATTCTTCCGCCATTACCACCCGGAGCAAAGTTCAATATCACTAGCGCCATGATTCAGCTTTTGCAACTCAAGGGATTATTTGGTGGACTAGCAGGCGATGATCCAAATATGCATCTGATCAACTTTATTTCCACATGCAAGTCATTCGACAATCCGGGCGTTGGACAGAATGCAATTCGATTACGTCTATTTCCATTGTCTCTGTCTGGGGAGGCAACTCTATGGTTGAATGGGCTGACTCCTGATTCTATTACTCATTGGAGGCAATTGAAAGACGCTTTCCTAGAAAGATTCTTTCCGCCATCCAAAAAAGCACAATTGAGAGATGAGATCACCAATTTTCGACAGCTTCCAACTGAAGCTCTCCACGAAACATGGGAGAGGTTCAAGACGAAGCTAATGCGATGCCCAAACCATCATATGACCAATGTCCACTTGATGGAGATATTATACAGAGCGTTGAATTCGGTGACTAAGCCAGTGGTTGATAATGCAGCAGGTGGATCATTTATGGACCTCACCTTTGGGCAGGCAAGCAATATGCTAGATCGGATGACGAAGCAAAGTAGAGCTTGGCATACTAGGGATTCTGAGGTAACAAGCCCCACTTTATCTTTTGGCATGACTGCAGAGCAGAGGCGAAGACAAGAGGATCGCGACCAAGACATGGCTCACATGAAAATGCAGATGGATCTTCTTACCAAGCACTTATTATCAGGGAAGACCGAAAAAGTAAAAGCTGTAGCGCTAAAAGGAAGAGACGAATCTGATTCTGAAGCGGAGGCCGACTACTTGAACAATCAGAGGGGTTTCCGTGGGAATGCCCAAGGAAACCAAGGTCGGAACTATTATAATGAATCTGGATACAAGGACCGTGATCATGGTAGTTGGAAGAATAATTCAGACAGGAGTGGTGTGTATATTCCTCCTAGAAATTATGAGGCTAAGACGTCTGGTCCTGAAAAGATGTCTATGGAAGATATGATGGCCAAGCTGCTGAAAGGAGTGGAGGCAACCAATATGGGCATAACTGAGGTGAAGAATGATTTGTCTTCAATGAATCAGTTGGTTAACTCACATTCCATTGCGATAAGACAACTAGAGCAGCAATTCAGTCAACTTTCAGCAGCACTCAACCAAAGAAAAGCCGGCACCTTACCTAGCGATACTGTGCAAAACCCAAGGAATGATGGGTCATGCATGGCCATCACTACCAGAAGTGGTAAGGTGCTGAAAACTTCAGAAAAAGGCAAGCAAGTGGTTGACGAAGTGGTACGGTTTGACGAAGTGGTACGATCTGTAGCTGATGTTCATTATGAGGATATGAAAGCATTATCTATAGAGAAACAACCTACTGTTGAGCCATTGTCTGCTACGCCACTGAATGTTGAGCATGAGGATAATGAAGATTATGAAGAACTTATGGGTGATCTAACAGAAATAGAGTCTTATACTCCTAAGAAACCGGATTGTGATCTCAAGAATCAACCAACAGCGAAGACTCACTTTGACGAGCCACCAATGCTAGAATCGCAAGAGCTCCCCGATTATCTAAGGTATGTGTTCTTGGAAAGTAGAAATATACTTCCTGAGAGAGCAGATGATTTAAGTGAACAGCACGTAGAAGCTCTCATCTCTGCTCTGAGGAGATACAAGAGAGCTATGGGTTGGACTATTGATGATATAATTGGTGACTCTCCGGAGAAACGTAGGATCCATATCGAAGAAGATTGCATGCCTACAAGTAAGTATCAGCGTCGTCTGAATCCATTCAGAAAACGATGCCCCATCTATCTCGATGAAGTCTAAGTAATCGAGATAGCTATGTCGTGCCGCGACAATAAATCAAGCGCTTGGTGGGAGGCAACCCATCGTTTTTCAATGTTTTTAATTGTTTTTGTTTTCGTAGGATTTTGTCGAGCCACGACCAAAACTAAGGCGCTTGGTGGGAGGCAACCCACCGTACTAATTGTTTTCATTGGTTTTGAGCAAAAATAGGTGCAAGAAGTATGCAACGAGGAGATTGGTTTCAATTGACGATTTGGTCGCATTGTATGGTAAAGTCGGTAAGTTAGGAATGGTGATGCATAAGGCTATGGATTGAGCCTTTCTCACGTCATAATAGGCTTCGAGAAAGGCTAGGCCTTGGTAAAAATAGGCCACGAATGATGCACAACCTATTCTATAGCCTAAGGACTCGGAATCTAGTGTGCAATACACTATGCGCCGCCTATTCCTAGGTGTGCTTTTGACTATGCGCCGCCTATGCTATGGCATTTGAGATACTGAGACCAAATGCCATACCATATGCGCCGCATATGCCTAGATATGCCATACCATGTGCGGCGCATATGTCCCATTATGCCATGGACAATGCGCCGCATATACATGTGTTATGCCGAGGGATATGCGCCGCATATAGGGTGATTTTGTCCCCAAATCCGATTGTAAATGGGTCATAACCCGACCCATACTCTTCCTATATAAAGGGGACATAGTTTTACAACACAACCACATTAGAAAACACCCTAAAGGCGCCACATAACCTTCCAAATCTTCTCAAAATTTTCTTCTTTTGCTCTTCCAATTCACAACACCGTCTCCACAAGCTTCAAGCAAGTAAGTACTCTCTTATTCTTCATTTATTTATCGTAAGTACTACATTGCTATGCTTATTATAAATTGCTAAATCATATAAGATTGTTGGTGATGTTCATGTGTTTGAATTGTTGTTGCATAATCATGTGAGTGAACATATACGTAGGGAATTCTTGACTTATTTCCGACTTGAATTTGGTTTCAATAGCATTGTTATGATATTTTGCTGAATAGATATGGCTATGGATATTGCTTAAGAGTGTTGTTTGGATGCTTACATGTTAGACTATCCCGGCCATCGGGATAAGATTATAGTGCCTATCGACTTAGGAGGTTGTGCTTGTTGTAAGAATATCGATTCCATGTGGTAACCCCTATGTCGTAGTATTGCTATATCTACCATGAAAGTAGTCCAATGGCTGCAAATAAGTGATACAATGCTGATTTTCTTGTTGGAATACAATCCTAAAACGTATGTCGATGAATTCTGAGTAATCGATCACTTTCACCTCACTAGTTGGTACCAACAACCTAAGTGTGGGGTGGTACCCCTACTGTCTATGTATAGATTGTATCCATTGAGATTGTGCTACCATTAACACTATTTCAAGTCTCAGGTACAATGGCACCTAAAGAGAGACAAGGCAAGGAAGAAGGCTACCACTTCCCAAAAGGGCAAGAAAAGAGGCCGCAAAGAGCAAGGAGAACCCTCCTCACTGCAAATACCCCGACTCACGCTTGGAATTAAGTGGGATACTTATGAGAAACTTCTGAGGATGACGACCCTGACGATAATTCCAATGCAAGGGGTATAACCCCAGACATAGAGAATAAGTCCGACCAACCAGGTTCCTCGTATTTATTTTCCACTGAGGACAGTGTCCCGACTAAGTGTGGGGTGGTGGTATTGCATGCTATACTTCTCTATTCGCATCTATGTTTGTTTGCTTTTGTTTCATTTTTGTTTCGTTTTGTTTTTTTTAGTAGTAAAATTTTTTTTTTCTAGCTTCGCATGAAATTATTTTGATAGGCAGCATGAGATTATAACAAGAGTATGTATTACAATTGTGACTATTGAGACGTTTAGGCTCTAGTTGTGACTCATTATGTGATATTGTGTGATTCAATTCCTTCACTTGTTGGGTCAAGAGTCTATATTACTTCCAATCAAGTCGACCATGTGCCTTGTGTGTGTGAGATAATAGTATATTCTATGTATGTGGCTGATGCTAGAACTTGCCTGGTATGTATGCAAAGCGAAAATAAGGAATGTAAGTTTAGGATATGATTTAGGCATTTCTTTGGCAACCTATACATGTTTACCTTCAGTTTTACCTACCCATGTAAATCATCCTAGTTAAACCCTTTTGAGCCTTTAGCCTATTTCTTTGACAACCTTGTATGTAAGCCTAATCCATTTTTTTTCAAGACCATAATTTGATCCAAATTCCTAAGTGCTTTAAAGTGAAAAAGTCATGTGACAACATAAGAGGAAATTGGGTGAGTATGATGCTTTAAATTTTAATGGTGCTTGAATGTGTTATGAAAAAGAAAAAAAGTGCTATCATAAGAGGGATGTTGTGAAAAGAAAAAGGAAAAGAAAGCTGAAAAGTAAGTTGTGCTTAAAAATAAAAAAACAAAAGAGGAGAACAAGGGTGGTAGAATAAAAAGGAAAGAAGAAAGGTTGAAAGAAAAAAGTGTCAATGATACAATGTGATGTATTAAAGTGCTTAGGAACTTAGTCACTATTTCTGGCCAAAATAGTTGATCCTACCCGTCCCTTAGCCTACATTACAACCATCAAAAGACCTACTTGATCCTAATCTTAACATTCCGACATTTAGTAGAGTACTACATTAAGGGCAAGCTTATGGTCATTAGTTGCTACATATGAATTCTTTGTGAGAGTGAGAGCAAGGACACTTTGATACCCATGTTTGAAAAATATGCTATATTTGTGAGTGATTATGGGTACTATATTGTGAGACACACATGGTTGATGAGTTTTGGATAGTTGTATATGATTCTATGTACCTTAACGTTTGCATGCGAGTTGATCACCATCACGAGTCTATGCTTGAGGTTAAATTGTTTCTACTTATAATCGGAAAGCTACTCTTTGTTGATAGTTGTTGTGCTTGTCTTGAAGAATGTTTTGTGTTGTTTCTGTAAAAACCTTAAGTCGATGCTTAGAAGGACATGATATTTTGTTCGAGGACGAACAAAGCTTCAAGTGTGGGGTGTTGATGATAGGCGAATTTACGCGCCTATATCAATATATTTTGCCCATATTTTAGCCTAGTTTTGAGAACAAATTATATATTTCATGCACTTTTAGTTCTTTTTCCTATAAATGAGCTAACAAACATGATTAGTAAAGTTTCAGGTATAAATGATGCAAAATTCAGCATTTTATGGCTTACTTGACGCAAAAGAAAGCTCACGAAGGAAGGAAAGGGAGTTTACACGCCTAAGGACCAAAACTGCTGCATGGAAACTCTGTCCCGGGCTAAAACAGCATTTCTGAAGACTCTGGGGACCTGGACCAAAACTGCTGGATGGAAAATCTGTCCCGGGCTAAAACAGCATTTCTGAAGACTTTGGGGACTTACAGACACAAAGCTGGATTTTGACAATGATACATTAACCTAGTACAATTGGGTTATGTATTTCATTAGTTTATTTGGATTAGGAGAATGTTACATTAACCTAGTACAAATGGGTTAAGTATTTCCTTAGTTTAGTAGGATTTGGTTATTTATTTCATTAGCATAGTAGGAGTAGGATAGGAGTATTATAAATACCCTATCATGCTAGAGATTTTAATCAAGTCCTCCCTTAGTGGAGAGGCAAGTCCTCCCTTAGTGGAGAGGCAAGTCCTCCCTTAGTGGAGGCAACTCCTCCCTTAATTCAAGAAATTCATTCTTAAACTATTAATTTTCTTCCATCTTTCTCATCTTCCACCACAAACACTTCTAATCTATTCTTCTACTCTTAAATTCCACAACAAGAGAATCGTTACTTGCTAAGGAATCACCAAAACCACACGCCAAACACCTACTATTCACGCCAACCACCATGCAAAAACGTGATATCCTTCGCATTCATGGGTAACTAAACCTCTTAGTTGGGGTTATGGAAGCCGAATGAGTTACTATCTATAGCTGTGAGTTTGTGAGTTCAAGACAAGTATATTGCTTATATCATTACGCTCTTCATCTTAAATCTACATTCTTTGCGGTTTCAAACACATGAACACGCCATTCTAACATCTAACCTGTTCGAGAGAAAGGTTACTTGTCTAGAAAAGAAGACGCATAGACTAACGCCAGTCTAACATTTAACTTGTTCGAGAGAAAGGTTATTTGTCTGGAAAAGAGATAATGTCAAGGTAGTAGGACACCCTTTCCTATTAAAAAGCTAGTGCCGTAACTGGACTAACCTCTTGGAGAATTTGTACCGCTAGACACACTTTAAGCTCGAGAGAGTTAAAGTGAAATAGTCCTTGTTTAGGTCGAGAGACGCTTGGATTTACCATCGACTACAATTCTCTATAAGCAATTGCATGTCAAGACTCTACACACTCATAGCCAATAGAGACGTATACCTCAGAAGGTGGACATACCCCAACGCTTCAATTCTCATTGTTTACAACCAACGTGACAATCTTTCTCTTTTTACTTTATTATTTTCAGATTTTATTTCATTGCTTTGGTTACTTATTACAATCCCCCCATTCTTACGAGACTTGCATCAAAAGTCTAATAATTTCACTTATTTGTTGACCAAGCTATTCTCTGTGGGATCGATACCCAACCCAGTTGGGTTCTATATTTGCTAACGACCGCTTTACACTCCTACGAGAGCTGTAGATTGAGCGTTATCACCCATGGTATAAAACACCATAGCGCAAATGTGTCAGTACGTTTGAATGTACTAGTATGCATGTGAGGTATTCTGAATGCAAGGGTTTTCACATGCATGAACTATACTAACTGACTAGATAACATGAACATGAGAATACATGCATGAATACATAATAACTATAACTGAATTTGTGATAGCATGATATTGAATCTAAGTACTGATAACATGAGATACTGGTTACTGTATAACTGAAATAACTAATACTGGGCGACTATAGCTGGAAGTCTAGTTTTTGATGGAACTAGATGAGTTTTGTTTTGATCTAAGTTGACTGTATCTGACAGTCCTAAATTCTGTTGAACTATCTGAGTTCTATTACTAAGACTGAATGACTGTATCTGATAGTCCTGATCTATAACTGAAACTGTGAGACGTAGTCATCTAACCGACATGCCACAAATATTGAAATATAGCTGAGTTGGGGTCCAATCTGTAATGCCAATTGGAAGGGTGTCAATACCGCGCCACTGGTATGGACAATCTGTGAGTAACCCTCATATAATAGGTAACTCTAGTGAGAATGGTCGGAACCCTCATATAATAGGTTAAGCCACCTCATCTACCCTCATATAACAGGCTATGATGTCTCAACCTACGCTGGCTACGTAGTTCTAAAATGCAAGGATTGTTTCTAAGAATCATATCCTCATATAACAGGTGGGTTCCCTTCCTTAGGTTCACTCGGTACTAATTTCTAGTCCCATCTGAATAGACAAAGAACATGATTAACTGAACTGAACTGGACTGATTTAACTGAGTTTCATTTACTGAAGAAATACTACTGAGATTACTGAGTTTTCCTCAGTCATGAGACCGATTGAATTCTATGGATCATGGCTTGACTAAGAATATCTTGAAAATAAGACACTGATTTAGGCACACAACTAAATTTTTGGGTACAAGTAACCCCAGGACTCGATGGGAAGAAACTGACAAAGCATGACTTTCTTGAATACATGACCAATATCACAATCCAAAATACAATAAGTTGGAGATTTCATGAAGTACAAGTTCTAAACCACCACAATGGCTACACATATATCCATAATTCATTGACTAAGACATTTCATCAAACACTGAAAATGCATAAACTTGTACATAAATGGGGATTTCATATTATCATACTAGTATGACACTTTTCCTTCACATAGGCATTTAATCGAATACATGGGGAGCATGCTTTGGTTATACAATCATCAACACATCTAATAATCAAGGATACATCAATCAATGTGTAAATTTAAGGGTTTATCATGATTATTATGCAAATCACCACATCCTAGGGTCAATCATTAGAATATGTAATTTCAAACATGAATCAAAACCCCACACATCATAAACATAAATTTTAATTCAATTTAAACCAACATTCATAAATACACATCTTGGATTTTGAAAATAGATTCTTGAGCTTCATGGGTGAAAAGGACCCATGAATCAACACATGACATACCTGGGTTATGAGTTTGTTGAAGTTCTTGAACTTGAAGAACTTAGAATCTCTTAGTTTCTTGAAGAATGATTTGGATATTGTTCCTGGGGATTATCTTTTAGAGAAAACCCTAATTTGATGTTATAGATGGATAATGAACTTATGAGTCTTAGTATGAAATAATTAGGGGTTAAAATGGGTGGTAAAAGACCAAAAAGCCCTTTTTAAAAACAACTTAAAATACTAAATGAACTATACAATGGTGGGTGCACCGGTTCATTGCTGGGATGGAGGTCTGTAGGTCCTGACCGTCGCACCTGGGTAGAATAGGGGTTCACTGCCTCTTCTACGATGGATTGGGCGACGGTCCATCTCTATCTTGACGGTCCATCAGCCTAAGCCATCGCCCTTAGGTAGAAGGTGGTCTCACTACCTCCTCTGCTAAGGTTTGGGCAATGGCCCATCATTAGTTTGCCGGTCCATCGGCTCTCACCGTCGCACCTGGACAGTTTTGACTACTTTCTGTATTCCGACCATAACTTTCTACCCTGATATCGTATTTAGACGAAATTGGTATCGTTGGAAAGATAATTCAAATTTTCACTCAATAAAAAGTAAAAATCTTTAAAATTCAATGTGTACAAAAATTTATTCATCTTTCAAAGTAAGTATCAAACATTCTTGGGATGATTTCAAGCTAGGTAAAAGTACGGGGTATCACAATTGCATAACCCCAAGGGTTATTCTCAATTGAATTCACTCTTAGCATTTTTCAACGTCAAGATAGTGCACTGAAATTGAATTAGTTATCATTTATAAATAGGTTCAAACTAAATTCCCCGTTTTACCTTTATGTTTGTTTTATTCACACTATCGGTCATCTTTTAGTAGACTATCAATACTCTTGAGTTCTGAACTCTATGCTTTTACTACTTGTGTATTCAACCCCAACCTAAGTTGGGTTATTATATTGACAACGATCACTTACACCCATTCAAGAGTGTAATTTGAGCATTATTAACCTAACCAACTCTCTAAGGTAGGGCTTAGCATAGTCCTCGGATGAATAAAAAGTGTGGACTGGCAAGAAATGGGTTGATCTGGTCATCCTATCCACAATGACCCAAATAAAATCATGTTGATGATAAGTACGAGGAAAACACATCACAAAGTTCATCTTCACTTCTTCCCACTTCCAAGTGGGGACACTAAACTCCTACACAGAACCACTAAGCTTTTGGTGCTCAATCTTAACCTGTTGGCAAATAGAACAATGTCTCTCTTTATCCCACTCCACCAATAGATTTCCCACAAATCATGGTACATCTTAGTGGCCTCCGTATGAATAAAGTAATGTGTATCATGCTTTTTGGAAAGAATTTGATCTCTCAAGTCATCTACATACGACACACACAGCCTACCCTGGCAACGCAACACGCCATCTCCCCCTTAGGAGAAAACCTCTACTTTCTGATCTTTGACAGACTCCTTCAACCTAACCAAACTAGAATCTATATCCTGTTTTTCTTTCACTTCAACAACCAAAGAAGATTCAGAACTATTTTGCACCCATACGCTTCCCTCAGGTGAATAGACTAAATGGACACCTAGTCTGGTAAGTTGATGAACTTCCTGAACAAGTTTCTTCTTATCATCCTCAACATGAATCAAACTACCCATGGACAATCTACTAAGGGAATCTGCCATTACATTGGCCTTGCTCGAATGATAAAAAATATTTATTTCATAGTCTTTCAATAACTCTAACCACCTTTTTTGGCACAACTTCAAATTTTTCTGAGAGAATGCATACTGCAAACTCTTGTGGTCTGTGAACACATCGACATACACCCCATATAGATAATACCTTTAAACTTTCAAGGCAAATACTATAGTCGCTAACTCCAAATCATATGTAGGTTAATTTCTTTCAAGGGTATTAACCTATCTAGAGGCATAAGCTATAACCTTACCTCTATGCATAAAAACACAACCCAAACCAACTCGAGAAACATCATAATAAACAACAAACCTATTAGAACCATCTGGCAAGGCTAAAACTAGAGTCGAGGTAAGTCGAGTCTTGACCTTCTTCTGAGTCAATCTAGACACAGGGAATGAAATAGACGAAAATACTTTAACAAACCGACAGTAATAGTCGCCAAACCTAAGAAACTCCTAATATCTGACGGAGAGACAGGTCTAGGCCAGTTTTTTACTGGTTTGATCTTTTGAGGATTAACTCTAATACCACCATCGCAAATAATGTAACCAAGAAAAGCTACTGACCTTAGCCAAAATTTTCAATTGCTAAATTCGGTGAACAGTTGATGGGCTCTAAGAGTTTGTAATAATATTCTGAGGTGGCCTGCATGTTCATTTTCTATACGGGAATAAACAAGAATGTCATCGATGAAGACTATGATGAACATGTCCAAGTACTATTGGAACACTTGGTTTATCAAGTCCATAAAGGTTGCTGGGGCATTTGTGGGGCCAAATGACATGACTAGAAACTCGAAGTGACAATACCGGGTTCGGAAAGCTATTTTTGAAATGTCACATTCTTTTACTCTGAACTAATTATAGACGGATCAGAGATCAATCTTATAAAATTAACTAGAACCCTGAAGTTGGTCGAACAAGTCATTAATTCTAGGAAGTGGGTAATTAATTTTTATTATGACTTTGTTCAACTAACGATAGTTAATGTATTTCCTAAGAGAACCATCTTTCTTACGCATGAATAGAACTGGTGTACCCCATAGGGAAATATTGGGCCTTATGAATCCCTTATCTGAGAGGTTTTTCAACTCTTCTTTCAACTCCTTGAGTTTGGCTTGAGCCATTCTGTATGGAGGAATAGAAATAGACTAAGTATCAGATAAAAGGTCTATTCTGAAGCCAATTTCCCTTTCAGGTGGAACTTTGAGAAGATCTTCAGGAAACACATCCAGAAATTCCCTTGCTACTGGAATTGACTCAAGATTCTGTGTCTCGGAACTAGAGTCCTTGACTCGTACAAGATGATAGACACACCCCTTAGATATCCTTTTTCTCGATCTAAGGTATGAAATAAGTTGATCCCTAGGAACCATGGTACTACCACTTTAACGCCCCAAAAATGGGTCCTAAGATGTCACACGATGCTCAAGACTACGACTAGTCTCAATCTAACCCTGTAAGTCTTCTAATAAGTCTAAAACTCATATCAAAGTAACTTAAACAAGTAAAAATACTGAATTATATGAACTGAGCTAAAATCAACTGAACATAATGTCTAAACAAATAATACTGGAAGTCTGAATTATAGCTAGCAGCTCGACAAGCCTTTATTACTAAGAACTAAAGAGGTATTAGGACAGACCTCCAACTGACTTGAGCAGAACTGAAAATAACTAATCAAATACTACAAAAGCTGAAAATCTAAATAAATAGGTCCTCGAACCATGAGGACTCACCAACTGTCGGGATGTAGATAGAGATGCCTAAAATCACTCTCATTGTTAAGACTGAGCAGCTGAACCTACATTATTAAATAATGTAGCACATAGAAGTATATGTGAATCAGTACTTTGAGAATGTACTGAGCAAGTGGGGGTGAATGCATAAGTAAAAATAATATCTCAATGTTATCAAAATTAATAAAATATGCATGCTAAATGTAATGACTCACATTATCTTGAATATCTAAAAGTTGAAAATCATCAATTATAAACAACAAAACATACTGTGAAAATTTGGTGAGCCAGCACATTTAATTCTAAAAGCTAAACTATTATTCTATTTTTAGGACTTAGGCTATAGGGAGGTTCTTCTAACCGACATACATTATGTGAGCTATCATAGTATCCAACGTCTTATTCCTCTAAGGGAAAAACTTCATGTTAGGAAGAGGTTTCATACTCTTGCCAGTGAGTATAACTTAAGCTAAGTGATTATATCTATAAATGGCATCCATATAGAAATGTAAATAATCTAAAACTGTACCTATGTTGGCTCGTAGTTCAAGGAAAGTAGGATGCGCTAAACCCATACTTTCCATTCGATGCTAAATACTGCTCCCTTTAATTTCTATGCTCATTCTGTAGAAAATACACTTTAAATGACATAATGATTAATACTGAAAGCTAATATAGCATCTATTTTTTTAAAACTAAAATTTAAGCTATAAAGTTGATTACATATCGCTAACTAATATCAAAAGATCAAATCTTTATTCAAAAACTAATCATAAACATATCATGGGAAGCTTAAAAGCATAATTTCTTGGATTATCAACATCAAAGCTATGGATTAATAACCCATACTTCAAACTCAAGGCAAATCATCATGAATCATAGTCAATAGCCAAAATCATGGGGTTTTTGCACAATTCTAGTCATAACAATGCAATTCAATTCTCCATAAGTGTAAAACAAGCCAAACATATGGACAGGTAAAAATAAAGGTAAACTTCATTATTCAAATCTCTTGTAATAGTATAATCTTCAAATAGTAATCATTGGGTATGAACCTTAAATTGAAATTTCTGTAAATTCATGTAAAAACATAATTAAAAGCAAGTTTTGGGAACAAGGGTGAAAGGATTACCCTTGTTCATAACCCCACATACCTTGATTGATCAATTAGATAAATAATCTTGACTTTGAGTTCCTATTTGTGCTCTTGAAGATAGTTTCTTGGAGATCTTGAATTGGAAACTTTGAAATTTGGGTTTTCTTGGAAAAAGAATGGTGGAAATTGGAGGTTCTTGGAGTTTAAAATTGAGGCCTAGGATTTTCTTTGAGAGGTATTTGGTGAATAATGAGCATATTCTGCTCAATAATACTCTTAATCATCTATTTTCATGATTTGAGGGCTTGAGAAAAGACTAAATTACCCTTTAAAAATCAACTTCAAAAATTGGGCACCCAATTTTGCACCTTGGCGCGATGCGGTGCTAATCGCGGTGCCTCACTGGGAAAATGACGAACGTGATTTTAACCATTAGCATGACATGATTCTATCACATTGGTACATTAGAAAAAGGCTAACCCCATTTTGTCCATCACCACGATGCAATGAAATCGCATTGCCTCACTGGAAAAAGGACGAGTGCAAAATTGTACTCCATCGCAATGCAGTTCCTGCTCCACCGCAATTCTTGGCGCGACACTGGCCAATAATGGTGAGTTTCTAGAAAGGAATAATTGCCCATTTTTCCTTCACCACGACATGACATTATCACGGTAAACTACTGCCTTTTACTAAAAGGGCCATAACTTCTCACCCGGGTGTTGGATTAAGGCAAAATTTGTATCGCTGGAAAGCTAATTCAATTATATACCTATTAGTGGGTCATGAGCTCAAAACTTCTTTGTGAAATGAATGATAAGCTCATTTGAAGTTGACTATGGCAATATTCTTCTCAAGAACTCAATCGGTAAGAGGTATTTTGATTCGTCTAATATATAGGAGTTACTTGAGGACTTAATATATATCAAATTCTCTTATAAAACTACCAAAACACTGAAATTTGTTTCTTGTGAGCTTGAAGCAAGGTTCCAATAGTGATTTGGATTTTTGGGGTATTACACCCCTCCATTCAAGGACTGGTTCATTCAGAAACTAAAAAAGAACAACTCTGTTTCTACAATCAACTGAAGCATAGCATGAATGGAGTCAATCCATGCTGAGAATGAAATCAAAATCAATTATCTCTAACTCTACAAGATCAACTAAAGTGACTTTCTTGGATATTATGACCGGACAGTTCCTGTACACCTATCTGGCAACAATAGAGACACCTACTAGGGTAGACACTAAGAGAGAATCTATTAAGGTTTTGGGACTAGCTCTAAAGTTGACTGTTATATAAGGGGGTACAAAAGAAAAACAAGCTCCAAGGCCAAGCAAAGCATAAACATGTAAATAAAAGACCTGTAATGTACCAGTAACCACATCAGGAGAACTTTCCTGTTCCTTTCAGGACTAAAGTGCATAGAGTCTATTTGGGCATTGCCAACTAGTGGCACTAGAAGAGGCACCCTACTAAGATGGGCGACCAGACTGAGCTGGGGGATGATTGTGCTGAGTTTGCAGACCTGCCTATGGAAATTCTATAATTATATGATCTGTCTTACCACACCCAAAACATACATCGTTTCCAGCTCTACAAATAACCTGGTGGTTCCTACCACACTTCTGGCAAAGAGGATATTTTTGAGCACTATTCACACTAACCTGAGACTTAGAGCCTGGCACTCTTTCTTTGTAGTCATTCCTGAATTTGGGAATAGGTGCACTAGACGATACAGAGCTGGGACTGAAGATTTCTGGCAGAAATGGGGATGGTTACCACCTTCTAAATTTGGCTGATTGAAATTAAACCTACCTATTCTAGCCCTCTTATTATCCCTCTTTCTCTCTCCTTAACCTTTTCCTCCTCTATTTGCTATGCATGGACCATCAACCTTACCAAGATTATCTCTTTGATCAACATCACAATCCTACACTCCTTAACTACACTATCAGATACCCCAGAAACAAACTTGCTCATCCTAGACCTATTATCAGCCACTACATAAGGATCATACCTGACTAGATGAGTAAACTTGAGAGAATACTCTTTCACATTCATGTTACCCTATTGCAGATTAATAAATTCTAATACCTTAGCCTCCCGCAACTTCAACAGGAAGAATCTATCTAAGATAGCAGTAACAAACTCCTCCAACTCTATAATTTTAGCCTATGTACCCCTATCCTCTTTCCACTACTTAAACTAAGTATGATCCATATCTTGTAACTGATAGGCTTCTAGTTCAGCACTCTTACTAGAAGTCACCCCCATAATATTTGTTACCTTTTGCACCATATCTAAGAATTATGGATCCTCCTCAAACTTAGACCCAGAGAATAAAGGAGGGTTCATTCAGGTAAAGTCCCGAATCCTGGCTGCGGCAGCATTGGCTACTGGGTTGGTTAAAATAGCAGTTAGCCATATATTTTGGGCTTCTACAGAGTGAGATAGAGTGGTGAATATAGCTTTTAATTCTGTATGAGACTCATTCAGGGGATCTTCCTAAACGGGATGAGGTACTGGCTGGATTCCAGTTCTTCTTCTATTAGTTTTCTTGGAAGGCATATTCTATAAATGGGATGAAAAGTTGAATTAGATAAAGAGTTTAAGTTGAGATCCTGCTCATTCCCACAAAATAAATACTAAAAGAAGGGAAATTTTTCTTGAATGCCTTGTAGCCTCTTATCCATAAGTGTGGCGCATTACACACCCATGCACAAGACTTTACTCAATGCAGCTTTCAGACTCCCTAGGACACTTTAAAACCTTAGGCGCTCTGATACCAAGTTTGTAATGACCCAAGAGTACACCCTAGATGCTATACGGTGCTTATGGTCCCATGAGACTATAAGCTAACCCATGAGCTGGTACCTGCTATGAGCAATGAATAAAACTGATGGACAATATATACAAAATTTAAACCAAAATGCCATAAGGTTTTAATAACTAAAAATAATACTGAAGCAACTGTCTGACGTATAATAATAACTGAAAACCAAATAGTTGACTGATAGTGTTTTAAAGCCTCTAACAATTGAAATAAAAGAGTTGATGGGAAAGGCCCAAATTAACTCCAAAACTATTTGATGATAAAGAAAATGATGAAATACTATAATAGCTGAATAAAACTTATGTCCTCAATAAATGAAGACTCAGCACGGTAGTTGCTAATGATAAACTAAGTTGTCTAAGTATAATTAGGAATCCAAGCATATGAACCTATGATATAAGACATCATAGCTCAAGAAAAGAGTATGCATTCAGTATGTTTGAATGTACTGGTATGCTAAATGAGGTAGGCTGATATGCACAGGTTTATGTTCATGAGTAATAACTAACTGAATGTATAGTATGTGGTGCTGACTAAGAATGTGTGAGAACTGTAAAGACTGAAGACGCATCACCACGCATAAAAAAATATACTGAAGTTATTTGTAAACCACAATACTGAAATCTGATAGTTGAGTAGCTGGTAAATATATGCGATGGTCAAGCAAGACTAAACTAAATTCTGAAATGAATACTAAAACTGAAAATGCGGCTATTTTCATCTAACCAACATGCCCCAACGTAGACTAATTGGGGTCCAACCTGTAACCCCACTGGAAAGGGTGTTGTACCATGCCACGAGTTACTAACAATGGTTTGGTCAACCCTAATCTGGCTGGAAGACTCATGAGGTGTAAATATATATGTCAACCCTAAACTAGCAGGATGATATATTAACTTATGTTGTCTACATAGTTCTGTAGCTCAAGGATTGTTACATTGGGTCATACCTTAAACTAGAAGTAATGCCCCCATCCCTGAGTTCGCTCGGTGCTGAATCCTACTTCTAACTGAATTGACACTGATCACTATACTGGACTAGGCTTGACTGAATTCACACTGACCATGTTAACTGACTGAGTACTACTGCTCATTGTATGATTGGGATCCTTATATAGCTACTGAAAACTAATTAAATAGATAACTTTCAGGTATCATAACCCCCAGGACTTGCTAACATTGACAATAGAACCATACTATAACTTTAGGATCAAATAAGTGGTCTTCATTCAGAACTCATTCATCTAGACATTTTACCAAACATATGGTAGGCATAATATTGTACATGGGAATGGTTAACATGCTAACATATCATGACTTCATTATTTCATTCACAATTTAAGGGATTCAACGTGATTCTTACAACAACCAACATACACCTTAGTTTATTTCACATGAAATTCATATATTCATTACTTAGCACTCAAATTACAATACATACATGGACATAATATGATTTACAACAACAACAAACCCAGTGTATTCCCACCTGGTGGGGTCTGGGGGGGTAAGATATACGCAGACCATACCTCTACCTCTAAAGAAGTAGAAAGGTTGTTTCTAATAGACCCCCGGCTCAAGACACAAGATACCAGGACATAATATGATTTAAAGCAACAAAATCATAACTTAAGATTTAAAAAGATATTCCTGGACTCCAATGGTGGAAGAAACCTAAGGATGAACACTTAACATACCTTAGTTGATGAATTTGTGAGAGTTGTTGGCGATTTCTTAAATCTTGGACTTGAATTTGATAAACCTAAGGTTTTGTTCTTGATAGAATTTGAGTAAAAGATAGCCAATTATATTATTTGTTTCTTTAATTCCGTGTTATGGACCTATTGGGTGATGGAAAATTAACCCATTTGTCCTTAAAAATGCAGAACAAAACTAAAAAAAATATGCTAACCGGACTGTGCAGGGCTCCATCGCGGGTTCCCCTTGCACCGGATTGGGCAGGGCACCGCGGCCTAATCGCTATTAGCTATTGTTTAGGAATTTCAAATACACCCTTACGCTTGTCTAAAAATTCCAAAACTCACCCGAGATGTACTATTGACTTTCTCGATCATGAATCAACTTAAAAACTAACTTTTTGATGTCGGGAAGGTCGAGAATAAACTCATCAAAGTTTTAGGACTTTAGAAATGACTAAGTCCTAACACTTAGTGAATATTTTCTAAGTCTTCAGCCCCTTTAACATGTAAAGGTAAATGAAAATGAGTAGGATCTTACGAGGTCTTACAAAAACATTGCATGGAATTAATGGAAAAATGGTTTACACTGGATTTCAAAATTGTAATTTGGAGTTTAAAACATTAAATAGAAAAGTCATGGCATTACATGGATGACGTGTAAGTCTTGGTATGATGATACCAATTTGGGAATGCATTAATGAAAAATATCCATAGTTAATTATATGTGAAAACGTTTTAGTTGGTCTTAACGAGAACTGGATAGCTTTATCGAGAAGGTATAGTCCTTGAGACTAACACTTGAAATCACGTTTGTCGACATTAGGGGTCTATGACTATTGCATTCTTGCTTCGTGCATTAGTATAGAATTATTAATTTTGAAAGGCTACTATCTATTGGTTATTTTAGTCAAATCCTCGATCCATGTGGGCAATATGGATTGGGACCCTTCCAAAGGGGAGCCAAACCAATATATCTCGTGGGTGCCTGGAGGTTGCTGCAATCTATATAGTTCAGCATTAAAGTCTAAATGGTTATTTTTCATGTTTTTGGCCCCTATCCTGGCATTTTTTATCTTGATGGTTGTTGAGCATATGTTTTATGACTGGTTTTTTGGTAAATGCATATGTTATCTTTTTTCTTGGATTGCATTCCAGTACTCGCCATATTTTCCATCCTCAAACACTATATTATTTCATGATGTAGGTTCGGAGGCCTTCTTTTGTGGTCCTATGCAGCATTAGGTGGACCATTATCCTATTGAGAAGTTGGTGAGAAGTGTGAGCCCTCCATCATTCAGAAGGCAGTGTTGTTTTTTAGTTATCCTCTTTATTTCATGTTGTGGTTCTTTATTTTGGAATAGTCGGGGTCATCACCTGACTTTTTTAATATTCTATGGCTAAAGTCTTTGCAGAAAGTATTGGGTGGTGATTTTGTTGGATTCGCTTTGACTTCTAAACTTTATCTTGTGGTTCATCAGACTCCTCCTAGTTAGATTCCGCAATTTGTTATTATTACTATGCTCATGAGGTAAGGCTAAGTGCTCATCTCAGGCCCTGGTTGGTTTGGGATGTCTGTCACAGTCAGGACTTCAGTTTGAATTGTGACATCATCTACTAATAAGTTTGTCATTGTAGTTATGCAAGTCATGCAGACTCATAAATTTAAAGGTTTTCAACTAATAATGTACATTTGAAAATTTTATTGAAAGGGTATATCTATCTGAATTTGATTACATATATATACATAAATGTAGGAAAATTCTCTATATGTAATTTTTGGACTACTTCAAAACTATGGATTAATCCCAAACTATTTCAAGTTTTTGATTTTATTTTCAGGTTTATATATACTTCTACATCCTTCATTTATATTTTTTTAGCATACTAATGAATTTTTTATATGATAGATATTTTAACAAACTTCAATACATGTAGAATGAAAGATGAGGGTTGAGATAAATTCGAGAGAATTAGTCAATTGTTCTCTTAATATAGTTATTCTATTTCGGATGAGTTGACTTCTGAAGTGGTTGATGGTAAAACTATCAAAAATATAATTGACTACATGGATGTAAACAACACTATTTCATTTATTTTAATATTAAATTATAGTGTGACAAGTGAATATTTTTTTAAGTATGCCGCTTTAATAAATATATGAAGGAAACTTCTATATTGTTGCAATCATAATTCATATAGATCTTGATAAAAATAAATGATCATACCTGAGCTACAAGAACTGTAGTAGGAAGATTGATGAACTTGGCAGTAAATTTTGCTGCAAAATGTGTGAAAGCTTTGAGAGTTCTGGGATTCATAGGTTTTAGAAAAAAATCATGGCTAAATTAAATTATAATTTCAAAAAATAAGAAATTTTACTCAAACATGCCTTGCATGTATAAATTATTCTTGAAAGTAACAGATCTTGAAGAGATTGGCTTTATTACTTTATTGTTTTAGGACCAATACGTGACGAAACTCATAGGAAAGACTGCCACTGAATTAGTGAAAGGATTACTTGAGGTACAAAATAATAAAATCATATTAAAATCTATTTGTTTTACCTCTTTTAAGACCACTATTTATTTTAGAATGTTGGTGTATCTTCATATCGGTTACATTTGGATGACATTTTGGATATAGAGGTCATATTCAAAGTGGTCATTAAGAAAGACAACATAGACCAAAATGATGAAGTTTACACTATTCTTAAATTTAGTGATGATAAGGATCTCATCAAGCAGTATCGCCCCTTTCCGTGTGAAGAAACATGAACTATATGTTCACATTACTTTCAGACAAACTGAATCTGTTGGTTTATGTTAAAATAAATTAAATGAGATTAGATTGTTGTTGATATTATTATTTTTCTTTCACAGTATCTAGAGTTTATTCATGAACAACTCGTACCAAGAGACAATAATTTAATGGTGATTTCAACACACATTTATATGTAGATCTATACCTGATTTTGACAATCTTTTTCTGACTGAAATTTTGGGATTATGTAGTTGAGAATGACGGGAACTCTACTTCAAATACCCTTACAAAAAGAAGTAGATCTGAGAATGTATCGTCTGTGGTAAAAGTTGATGAAGATTGGGTACACAACTCTCCAACAGTAAAAGAAAAAGAGTCATTAAAAAAGAGAAAATAACACGACTCACAAATCATTTAGGAGACTTGAATAAGATACATTCATTGGGATGATACCTTTTCTATTTTCAGCATTGATTTTTATCATGGACGAAATATTTTGATAAATTTTCAACAATTATTAGTAATTTTATGATTCTCTGATCATATTTTAACTTGTTATATGTTAATGATCATTTGTTGCGATAATTAATTCATAAAGTTTTTTGGCACTGCAATATAACTAAAGCAACTCTCAAAAAATCGATGGACATTTTCCCAAAAAGAAAATAGTGTGTCCACATCATATTCGCATGAGCATAAAGTTACTAAAAGAATGGAATGAGGTTTTGAATGGTATAAAAATAAGATTTTGATCGGGATAATGCTTATTGAGATAAAAATATAAGATGAAAACATTAGTCTAATGAGAATCAAATTTGTAAAGATTTTGTCAGTGTGTATAAATTTATCTATAGTCCGAGGTATCTCAAACACTATTGTACAGTTGGAAAAAAATATTAAGTAGTCTATTCTATGAGACTATGATTCTGAGCGTCATAAAAGTAAATCTAAGTAGCAATATATACCAACATATATAAGAGCAATGCAAGAAGGTCAAGAGCTTTGATTAAACTAATTTATAGGCTATAAAATTGATCTAACATGATGATACATTTCATTCATACAAGAGAAAATGTAAGAAAAAGCAATCAAGGTCTCAGTATCAGCAAGAAAACTTGGCATAAAGAGAGCGTTGAGGAGTGTATAAAGCAACATTCCATCCATATTGGTGCATAAAGGATAGACCTTATACAGTGAACTATTATTACATTTGAACCTTGCTATAACTAAGATATATGGAATTGCACTAGTAGAGCAAGCCAAATGCTAGAATAGAAAGCTCATATACATATTATTTTATGAATTTCTATTTCCATACAAGCCGTAAATGAAAAGTAATATTAGCAATCAGTGAAATCTTAAAATAAGAATAGAACTCATACCAGAATATATTTGCAGCTCCTTGAACAAGAGTTGATGAGTAACGGAGGACATCAGAATTTTCAAGTTGAGCCTCAAACAATTCCAAAGTAGAAGAGAATTTTTTTTAAAAGAGCAGGCTCATTACCATTGCATAAACCAAACACACACTCCTCTCCCCCTATATCCCTTCCCGTTTTTCTTCCTTTTGAGGTTTTTTTATTTCCTTTTTGGGAGTTAGGAGTGAGGTGGAGGACACGAATTTGTATGAACATCTTGATAAAATTTACAGATCATACCTTGAAGTACTGTCTTCACTTTTGGATATGCCTAAATACTTGCAGATTTAAGAGATTTTAAAGGACACATAAATATACCCCTATGAGACTTTAAGCAAAATGAGTAAAATCATTTAGAAATTCAATTCAGCGAGACCTTTTTGAGGGCCCATTTGTTCATAACATGTACAAATATAATGATCAAACACAATAACAACACAAGATATTATGAGAAACACATGATTCTACACAAGAAAGAATGATCAAAAGTCTCTCCAATTGTTGGAAAGCAAAAAAAGAAGAAAAAAGAGAATGATGACATCAACTGAAAAAAATTAAAAAATAAAAACACCAGAGTTATAGTATCATCCTTAACTTGTGGCTCTAGAAGCCATCTTTCACTTCTTGACTTGGGAGTTCTTATTATACCATTACACACAGAGTACATAACTTGAAGGGATACTAAAATTATTGAAGGGTGTAAAAATTCTACTAACCTACTTATGGAAATGTAGTGAAAAACATTTGAGTGAAGGATTGACTCCATAGTTGGACTATCAAATCAAGGATCTAGTTTTCTTTCTGAGGTATATAGAACGATCAGCAAGCACACTGAAGTAGCATATTGGTCCTACCTTTTTTATCTTTCAGGTTTACTCTTCACCTCATGAAAAGTGTCTAGCCTATAAATGAACTTCAATTAGAAGGTGATCAAAATGACTGACAAGCTATGCTTACCATTTAATGGGATGGAAGCAGATCATGCAGTAAAGAACTAAAAATATTATCACCTCGGGTACAAACTACAACATAGAAGAGTACAAAGGAAGGCATAATCTGTTTCTTTTAAATATTTAGAGAACTATCTTTGAATTAATATACAAGGACTAATCCACGAATTTTGTCTTTAAAAAGATAACACTTGAAACAAATAGGCAGCAAACTCTATATAAACTTTCAAGCAAATTAAGGATGAAAATGTTAGTGATTAGGAATAGGAAATTTAGTAATCTATAGCACAAGAAAAGTGATCTGATCACAATAATAAATTTAAAGTTGCATCTTTTCAGCTGATTTTGAAATTTAAGATGCTCTTTTGAATGCCATAGATGTAACTGAAGCACTTAACTAATATCAAACGAAACTCATCAGTGTATATAATACTTGGCGTTAATGTGGAAGGAATGAAATAAAGCTCATGGAAGATCTTGAAGTAATTCAACGTGATAGACTTTGTCCAAAACCTAGAGCGGGGTATCTATAGAGAATATCATAGGTCATCTTTTTCGGTAATTGTATGGAGGAACATTTAATTTAGAAGGGAGAAAAATAGTTGCATGAATAAACATTGTCATTTTCTTAGGATGGGTCCCACATACTTTCTGACAAATGGTATCAAGACTCAATATAACATTATTATTAATATATCAACTCATCATCTCATCCAGCGAGGACTAATTATGTGAACTATTTATTTGTACTAACACCAAAAATAATAATGATTAAATCATTAAACGAAAATCAAAATCAATTAAAATTTCATACCTGATATTAAATTGCAATTTCACCAAAATCACTTGATGTTCTCTGAACCCTGCGCATAGCAGGAGATTTAGTACACCAAAGTTGTCAAAACTTTTTTGTCACCCGATGTTCTCTGAAAATGTAGCGAAGGAAAGTAAAAGAAATTTTCAATTTAACCCCAGCAGGCCCTGCCTTAACCTGTCCTCAGACAGCCAGCCCTCACCAGGCTGCTGGCATTGCTAAATGCTCCGCCACGAAGCAAGCTTTCCCGAATACAACAGATGCGGAAGTGGCTAAAGAAGTCGGAGGAAGAAAGTAGTTGGACAACTGTATACACGAGGGTACCTGAAATTGCAGTCTCAGTTCCATGATAAAGGGATGGGACAATTTTTCCTGGCAAGTATAATCTGAAATAGGAATTTGTAGAATTTTAATTTAGTAACAAAAGTATAGTACACATGTATTCTCACTTGCTTCTTGCAAAATTAAGATGAGCAATGTATAAATTTGTTTACAAAGTCAGACTTAATTCTAGATATCATAGTGAAACATACAATATAAAAAATATCCATCATTGCAATTCTTTTATCAACATTTAATTAAATTTTTTAGATGTGTTTGATATATTTAGACACTAATAAAATTGATAATAAAAATAATTTCTTGGTCACTCATGTATCGAATCCTTCAAAGATAATATTTTTAATAGCTTGGGGTAAAATCATCTTCTTGATTTTAATTTTTTTTAATTTCTACATTGTAAATTAGAGTAGATGATTTGAAACTAAAAGGGAGTTCAAGGGTAAGAAACTTAAGGTTATTCTATTGTATAAATATCTTAGTTGAATATGGACACTGTCACTGAAAAATATAAACATAATATAAAGACTGAAAAATTATTCTTGAATAAAACTAAAAAATAATTTATTGTATATGTATAACAAAAAATAAGAGTGACTACTTCAATTTTCTCTCGGCCCTTTTCTTCTCTTAACAAATTGACTTTCGCAAATGCTCATATGAAATTCAAATTCAGAAGCACATACAAATGAAAAATCTAGCTCCATAATTAGCGAAGCTAAATAAAAAATCCTATGAAATGAAAAATTATATATATATATATATGTATATGTATATATATATATATATATATATATATATATATATATATACTAGTGTAACCGCACGTGTAACTTTTAATCATTTAAAACAAATAATTTTATCTATTACGAAGGTTTTTAATGAAGTGTAAGAAATTCAAAACATATATTTTATTGTAAGCACATATATATTTTACTATCTATTAGTTTCAAGTGGTTAATGAATTTAATATATTGTAGATGTAGATGTAGATTTATAGATTTTTTAAATCTTCTTAAGATCAAATTTATTTGATTTAGAATTTTTAAACTAATGAAAATAATATTAGTTGTCATTAATTCTGATGACTTCTAATAACTAATAAGGAAAGTTTTACCATAAATATATCTAATTAATTTTCAACTCTTAAACATTAGAAAAAAATAGTGAAAAGACGATTTTGTCCAAAGCAAATACTTTTAATGAAGGACAAAAAGTTCAAACGATATTTCTAAGAACCTTCATATTTTTAATATATTATAGATATAATACATACATATATATTTGATAACTACAAACAGTGATTAGAATCGTAGTGATTGAAATTTTCAAGTTGTTCCTTCTTTGTTTATCTTATTTTTAAAATAATGTCATTTTCGCTACAGAAAATAATGACCCCACATATGACAGAGTAAATTTTATCAATAGGAAAGAATTTCTCCGCCTCTATGTGACATAACAAATGGTCAGGTCTAATATATATATACATTATTAATACTTTTAGATTTTTTATATCGTTTTACCCGTATAATATACTTACTTAATTTATCATGTCAAGAAACAATACCTCAATTAAGAAATAAAAGGTGTTTTTTTAAGTTACAATGTCAATGAACTGAAAAAACAAAAGAATGTGTCAAGCTTAAATATGTCAATTGATAGAATTGTACGTCAGAGAACATTACAAAAAGAATTTTAATAACTCAGAATAGAGTAGTGATATAAGAAAATTTGAAATACATATAATTTATGGAGATAAAATAAAGGAATAAATTATACCATCAATTTCATCATATCAAAATTGTACATCATTAATTAGTGTACCCATGATGAGACTTGAAAATTTTCTTCATCACAACCTTCCACACATTACTCAAAGTTTCTTCCGCTATGTGATTTGAGCAATGCTAGTATTTTTTTGGGGGAAAAATTTAAGTTTTTATCAAATTACTATTTAGATTTACTTGAAAGAAGATATTATTTTTATTTGAAAATCTTAATTCATCAATGACAGATTTTGAAAGTTGTTTGTCCACAAAGTAGAAGAAGGGCAAAAGCATATTACTTAATGAGATTACTAATTTCAGGCAAGATATACTGCCTAATTTGAATTGTGCTCCAGCTATTGATGGTATAATTGAATCTCCTCATATTTTCACTAAATTGATTATAAATACGTCAATAGATATTTTATCATTTTCTATTACACGTCATTAAAAATATCTTTTATCTTTTATCAATGACATATTTTGAAAGATGTTTTCCCCCAAACACAAGATAGAAGAAGGGAAAAGGCATATTAATTTAATGAGATTATAGATTTTTCAGACAAAACATACTGCTGATTTGAATTGTGCTCTAGTTGAGGATGATAAAATTTGAATCTCTTCATATTTTAGCATATTAATTATAAGAATTTCAATATATATTTTATTATTTCTAACACGCGTCATTAAAATATCTTTTATCCTTTATTAAGGCAGATTTTGAAAGTTGCTTTTCCCCAAAATACTAAGCAATGAAAGGGTAAAGGTATTTTCGTGATTGAAAATACTAATTCAGATATTTTTAATATGAAATGTGAAAATTTGAAATCTAGTAATTCTACACCATAATATCATTCAAGTTATTTTAGTGTTAGTTGCTTAAATTTTTCTTTATAAGAAATCATTACTAAATTTAATTATCAATAAAATACTTAAATTCTATCAAGACCACAATTTGGAGTTATTAATCACTCATTTTATGCTAAATTTATTCATTGTAGGTACCCAAAGTCTATCAACTGTCTGATTTAAATTGTTCTCCTTACGATAAAGGTCAAGAAGATGAAGATGATTGTAAAAGTATGTAATCAGTAATTAAGCTGGTTATCAATTATTTTCAGTTGATATTGATATATAAAATAGTAACTTGATTGTCACATAATTCATTTATCATTATTTTCTTAGAGGATGATGTTAATTGAGGAAACGTTTATAATAAAGGTATGCAATATTTAATCTTTACATATATGTGAGTAACTAACAAGAAATCATAAAAATAGTAATTTTATATGACTTTAATGCAATATAGTTTTGATGATTAATACAGTAATAAAATAGCATAGATGTTACCAATGAATGTGAACACTGTGGGACATGTTTTTGCTACGAAAAAGACTCAAATAGATGAAAAAGTCTAAAAGATCATAGTTATCTTTATATGGTAATCATGAAAATATGAAGTTGTCAAAGATAATTAAGCCTCCTCAAGCTCTAAGCCAAGTGTTGCTTGAATCTAATTACAGAAAATATCTATTTTGATCTTGTCATCGAAAAATATTCATATTTCATATAAATTCTTCATTCTCCATTTCATATTTTATACAAATTCTAAAAGAAATTACATTTGAGAGAATATTAGGAGTTATAATTGTATGTTCTCATTTACTTCACTAGGAGAAAAGGTTAATGCATCTGTCAATCAAAGTCGGGAGCAAGAACTTTCAGAATGTAGGGACACAACTATCATAGAATAAAAGGTTGTTGCCTCTTTAGAGATTCATCCCAAAGTTTGCTCAATTATATATTTACAAAATGAATAATGAAGTGAAAAATAAAATTTATGCTGTAAGTTTTATGTTTTTATCATTTGTGAGTAAAGATATGTAGATAATATTATACATGAAAAGGCAATATTTGATAATTCATATTTTTAATACTTTGCAGTCGTGGTCAAGATATAAATAAACTTCATGCAGTGATTGTTATTGATCTAAAGCAAATGCTTGATAGCCACAATGTTTTAGCTAAAATATTCAAAATGGGAAGAGACAGATTTCAAGAAGATAGAAGCTTTAAAATTAGACTGAGATTAATAGGCAAAAGAGTCATTGTTGGAAGAAGATATAACTTGCCAACATTTCCAGAGGTAGCTTCTTTGGTAGTAGGATATTTTGAACCATCTGGAAGTGACAGAGATATTGTTCTTGAAAGTCATTATAGACAACTACAACGGATTAATGAACTAAGTGTTGAATATTTAAGCTTGTGGTATTCTTTATCTTTTTCTACGGTAAAAATGAATACAGAGAGGACATTCATATTACTACTGATGATGTGAAAATGCCTTGAGGAAGGTAATATGTTAGCTTCAGGAAATATTTTTCTTACAAGATTGGAAATAGGAAGGATAAAGTTCCAATGATTCTGTCTTCTAGAAGATTGTTTCAACAGCTCTTGATTGATGGATATATAATGTTTTGAATTTTTTCGATTAAACTATCTTTGATTTAATTAAAAATGATTGGGAGAGCATATGTATAAAGGTTTGAAAGATACACTTTTGCAAGGAGAAATTGATCCATTTTTTCACTAAAAAAGGAGAATTTTTGAGATAAAGCTTCACAGAAGGTGCATGACGAATGCTTCAGAATTATCAAGATCTTATGGAAATATGCAAATAGGGTAACTAACATGATCTTTTCTTCAGTTTATTTGCAATAAATGGCCAGAGATCTGTAGATTTATAGAGAGTAAAGGCTTAAAAGCTAACGATTGTCTAAATATTTTATCTAAAAATTTTCAAAATAAAATTGAATTTCTTAATAAATGACTTGCGAGACAAATGAACTTTTGAAAGAGTAAAAGGAGGTATATTCGGTTTCTCACCTAAAATTTTTAAACACATATTTTTTCATATATTAAAAAAATCTTTGAATATGAATTTCAATCATTTATTCATCCAATAATTTATTTGATGCAATGATTTATACAATTGAATTTAAAACACGAGGAGCCTCATGCTCACATTATTTGTTTTATTCATGAGAAAAATAAGTATCCCATTGTTACAGATATTGATAAAATTATTTTAGAAAAAATATCAGATGAATTGATCGATCTTCACTATTATAAAGTGGGAACGTTATTCATAATGCATGGCTCGTGTGTTTCCACTAGGAACTACTCTCCTTGCATGAAGAATGGTAGATGTACAAAGCACTTTCCAAAAAAAATTATTTAGTCAATCATAATTGACGAAGATGATTATCCTATTTACAATAAAAGAGAAGATGGTGGAACTATCAAGAAAGATGGTATTGACCTGGACAACAGGTATGGGGTACTGCTTAATCGATTGATATTATTAATGTATAGTGCTTATATAATGTTTATTTCATCAATTTTTTTAAATTAGAATTGGAGATATGATATTTTCTCAAAGAAAGATTATAATTTATTAATTTTCTTATTAAGTTGGCATAGGTATGTAGTGCTGCACAATCAATTCTTATTATTAAAAATATGGTGCTCATATAAATGTGGAATGGTGCAATTAATTAAATCTATTAAGTACTTATTTAAGTACAGTAATAAGGGAAAAGATCACATCGTTGCTGCTTTTTCCAAAGTACGAATGATGAAGATTCATCAAATGTTAATGAAATCAATATGTATTATGATTTTTTATACATATCATCTTGTGAAGCTACTTGGAGAATACTTGAATTTCCAATTCACTATGGACAACCTCCGACAGAAAGACTATCGTGATTACACAACTTTTAGAGATACGTGTTATGCACTTGGCTTAGTAGATGATGACAAAGAGTATACTGATGCCATAAAGAAAGCAAGTGATTAGAAATGCCACCGTATCTTAGACAACTATTTGCATGTTATTGTCTAATTCATATCCACGATCAGAATATTATTGGCAGTTAACATAGAAATTATTATCAGAAGATATCCTCCAAGAAGAAATAGTATTGCTATCTAATTCAGGTGTAAATTTATAGTTAAGAATAACTAAGATTTCATATGTAGGTTGATATTATATTTTATGTTATTATCATTGTGATATTTTATTGTTTCAGAGGTAGAGATAACAGATGGTGAATTGAGAAATCATCGTTATAAAAGGTTGAAAAAAAATTAAAAGATTGTGACAAAAGTTTAAGGAATTTCCGACTATGTCAAGACATGTTTACAATGAGCAAAAAGTGGAGAATAGTGATAGATTAATCCTTGATGAATTGCATTGTAACATGTGCTTTTTGTTGGTTGAACACCAATATTTAGTAATGATTTGACTTCAGAACAAAATTTGATGTATGACAAAATAATGACAGCATCAAATGAAGAAAAAGATGAATTGTTCTTTTTATATGGTCATGGGGGAACTGACAAGACTTTTATTTGAAGGACTTTGTCTTTGACATACGATCTAGAGGAGATATTGTGTTAACTATTACATAAAGTGAAATTGCATATCTTTTATTACCCGAAGGTCGAATAGTTCGTTCGAGATTTGTAATTTCTATCAATCCAACTAAAGATGCAATACGCAATATAAAGCAAGGTAGTCTTCTAGAAAAATTGAAAGTCTAGACAAAATTGATTATTTGAGATGAGGTGTGAATAATGCATAGATACTATTTTAAAGCTCTTTATCAGACTCTCAGAGATATTCTTAGGTTAAAAAACACATTTAGTTTAGATAAATCTTTTAGAGGAAACATAGTTGTTCTAGGGGTGATTTTAGATAGATTTTGTCCGTCATAATCAACGGAACTAGGAAAATATTATTAATGCCACTTTAAATTCTTCAGATTTGTGGAGACACTGTAAATTCTTAAATCTAACAATGAATATGAGATTACAAGAAAATCAGCTATGAAACATTTGAAAGAGTTAAGAAATTTTTCCAATTGAATTTTGGCAATTGGTGAAGGAAACAATGGAAGATCTATTAATGGCATTGAGATTATTCAAATTACTGATGATCTTCTCATTAAGGATTGTGATGATCTAATATCAACAATTATAAGAGTATGTATTCTGATTTCTATCGTCATTTTAATGACTTAGATTGCCTCCAACAAAGAGCAATTCTTGCTACGACTCTAGACATGGTGGAGTTGATCAATGATTTTATGGTATCACTTAATCATAATCATGAGAAAACATATCTGAGTTCTAATATAGTTAGTATGTCTAATTATTCTTCGACAACATTGAAGCATGTGCACACACTGAAATGCCTAAACAGTATCAAGTGCTCTTTCATTTCAAATCACTCAAACTCAATAAAGGTAGGTATACCAGTAATGTTATTGATAAACATAGATTAATCATCTGGATTGTAGAGTAGTACGAGGCTGATCATCACAAGACTTAAAAATTGAATTATAGAAGATAAGCTTTTATCAGGCAAAATGGCAGGTGAAAAAGTATTTATTTCAAAAAGGAGTTTGAAACTTGATGATGCGAGAATACCTTTTAAGTTCTAGCGAAGACAATTTTCTATCATTGACTCATTTGAAATGACCATCGACAAAAGGCAAGGCCAATTATTATCTCATGTTGAGTTATTTTTTAAGAAACCAGTATACACATGAACAATTGTATGTTGCTCTTTCATGAGTGACAAGTGGGAAAGGATTAAAAGATTTTAGCCTATGATGATGGAAAAAAGTATCAAATGAAATCAAAAATATAGTGTACAAAGATGCTTTTTGTAATTTAATTTGAGAAATTAGAAAATAATTTTTTTAGTTATATTTTCTTCTCATCATGTTGGACAGTTTGCTAATAATTTTTTCACGTGATTTACTTTTTATTAATCAAAATGAGTATTTTATTAGTTCTTTGCTCTAAAAAATTTTTCATAAAAGCACGAAATTTAAGAAATGATTGAATACTAATCGGTGGTTTAGAGAGAGAAGACAGATATATCAAGACTAACATTATAGAGAACCACTAATCTAGAGGAAAATCAAAACCAGAATGGTAGAGAGAAACACTGCATAGCAGAACAAAGTTCTTTGGTGGGTTCATATAATACAGTTTGTATTATAACTTCATAAAACTTTAACACATAGTCCATTTTCACCATATCTTTCAAATTTGTGTTTCAGATTCAAAGAAAAAAACTGACCATAAATGTTAGTCATAATGACAGATATAATGAATTAATACAAATAGAGGAAAGGTTGATTGAGTTTGTTTCTTTCCCTTTTCTTTCATCGTACAGATAACTATGTCCAGTGTATATTTTATATTTTGTACTAAGGTTCAAACAATTTTTCATGTCAAAATTAAACGCAGGTGAAGATAACACTTCATCAATTACATCTAAAATATAAATTAATTTTAGCGGAAGCTAAAAGTTCACAATTTTTGTATAGAATAGTCTTTTTCTTTTTGAAAGAAGGGAACTAAGCAGATAATAATTTTAACTTCCAAATTAATTTTTTCCTCAATTTTTCTTTACACAGTTATACCTTCGAAATGATTTAAACATACTGGGGAAAGATCGAAAGTAAAAGATTAATATTCTTTCAAAAATTTTCTGACCCTTTTTGGGAGATTTCATTATTACTTACATATATCTTTAACTATCATGTATGCAGCATAAAGAATCCTTCATCCTCTGTATTGAGGATAGATCTCTCTTTTGCAAAGACTGTGATGAAGTAATTCATTTAGCTAACAGCCTTGCTAAGAACCATCAGTGATTTGTAGTCACTGAAATTCATGTAGCCTTGAGCTCAAGCTGCAATAAGGATGTAGTAAAAATCCAACTGGAGCCACAACCCCCTCAGCAGAATACCCAATAAGTTGGCTTGAAAATGCCTCCACGACAATTGTCTAATGTCACATCACCATCTTGGCCTGACAGTGATTTATTAGAATTTTCAAAGCATGAGTCGAGTGACAAGGTAAAACAAATTTATTTCTTTTACATTTTGCAAGTATCCAATATTTTCTACCCTTTGGGTGGATAATGGTGAATAGAAGACTTCTCTAAGATGAGAAGTTATCTATTTTTTCGGTAAAGCAGCATTGAACTTGAATTTGGAACACTCAAATATGTAAGACGACTTTCTTACATTTCTAGATTCATAGAGACATTATTAAATCGTTGACTCTATATATGTGTGTGTAATCTATATCTATTACTACAATATATTAAAAGTGTGAACTCCTTACATTTCTCGATTTATAGGAGGCATTATTACCATTATATATATACACTATTTTTCTTAATTTAATATTAATTCAATTAATATATGGAAAATGTCTAATTTTTAGAATTCATATATGAAACGAAGCTGAAATATGTAGAATCCTTTTAGCGGTAGAATTCATGAAGAAATTATTCTCCTATTACAAAACACGTGAATGCACAATTAAGATCCATAAATATCTTTTGAAGACGATAAAAGAAACACAAAATCACGCGTCTAATTTCATCAACAAGGTTGAATCCGTCGACTTAAGTATCTTATTGATTATCCTCATCTCATGCAATTTAATGGTAACGCCCTGAATCTATTACCCGAAATGCTACACGGTGCTCATGACCCCGAAAGACCATAATCTAACCCATGACTGATATTTGTAACTGAGCACTGAATAATATACTATCATTATGCAGAATATAAGCTGTAAGGCCATATGGTTCAAAACTGAACTAATACTGAATATAAGACAATGTTTGTAGTGTGGTATAACAATACCCAAAACTGAAATAAATTATTTGAAACATGTCGTAGTCTGAAAGCCTCTAAACTATCTAAAATCTATGGAGTTGATGGGATATGTCCCCAATTAAGTCTGAACTACTGAAATAATAAAGTAATACAATAATTATGCTATCCTCGAATGATGAGGACTCACTTCTAGTCTGGCTGCTGAACGTCTAATCTACTAAGAATGCTCGGGAGCTCGTTCTTCTAAACCTGCGGTATAAAAACACCATAGCACAAATGTATCAGTACGTTTGAATATACTGGTATGCAAGTGAGGTAGACTAAATACAAAGGCTTCATATGCATGAACAATACTAACTGAATGGATAACATGAAAGTGAGAATATATGTATGAATACGTAACTATAACTGAGATTGTGATAACACTAGCTCATGAATTCTGATAACGTGGATTTACTGATATCTGAGTACTAATACTGGGATAATAAATGGCTTGAGTCTAGTGAGTACTGAGGAAGTGATGTCATATTATTGATAAAGGAATGATTGTTTCTAACAGGTCTAATTATGAAGAACTGGTCTGATTGACTGTATTTGACAGTCCTGAAATCTGAATACTGGTAACCTGAGTTACTGATAACTAATATTGTGTGACTATATCTGAAAGTCCTAATTCTGATAAAACTAGTTGAGTTTCATACTGTACTAAGTGACTATTTTTGACAGTCCTGAATTTGAAGAACAATCTGAGTTCTTTTACTGAGACTGAAATTGTAGGAAGCAGTCATCTAACTGTCATGCCCCAAATAAGCTATTATAGCTGATTTGGGGTCCAATCTGTAATCCTAATTGAAAGAGTGTCAATACCGCGCCACTGGTAAGGATAAGGTGTGAGTAACCCTTATCTGGCAGTGTCCCCAAAAGAGAACGGTGGGACCCTCATCTGACAATGTTTATCCACCTCATCAACTCATCTATCAGTATAAATGTCTCAACCTATGCTGGCTACATAGGTCTGGAACGTAAGGATTTCTTCTAAGGATCACACCCCCAACTATCAGTGTGTGTCCTCATCCTTGTGTTCACTCGGTGTTAAATTCTACTCCCATCTGAATAGACACTAAACATGATTAACTGAATTGAACTGTTACTGATCATATTATTTAATTGATTTGAACTGAGTTCATTAAATTTTGTTGACTAACAGAATACTACTGAAAACTGATAACTAACTGAGATTACTAAGATTACTGAATGAGACTGGGTTGATACTGAGTTTACTGAGTTTTTCTAAGTCACATGACTGACTGAATTCTACTTATCATGGTTTGACTGAGAGTATCGTGAAAACATGACACTGGCTCTAAGCACACAGCTAAATTATCAGGTACAAGTACCCCCGGGACTCGATAGCATGAAACTGACAGGACATGATACTTCTTGAACACATGACTAATATCAACAATTCATAATACATCAATTTGGGGATTTCATGAAGCACATGGTTATCATAGTCTTGTACATGAATGGAACTGCATATAAACATGTCATACTTTCATCAACCTATTCTCATGGACATTCCCTCAATCATTCATAATGCACACAATATCATGGAAGTCATTCTTGATCATTGAGTAAAGCATGCATTTGTCAATTTGATCACAATTAAGCTATAATTCATAATTTCTATTCTATTAGGCATTTTATCAAATAGCTAGGGTGCATGACTTAGGGCATAGGCATGATCATCAAATTAATACAACAAAACTCCATATCTCAACTCAATCTTACATATTTCAAACCACATACTATCATAGGTTCATGAACAACACATAAAGATTCCAACTTGGTAATCGTACAACCATAATCATATGAACATAATCAACCCACAATAAAATATGCACAATACATGATTTAAAACTTGATTCTTGAGCTTCATGGATGAAAGGAATCTATGAATGAATACGTTGCATACCTTTGTTCTTGTTTTTACGAAGATTGACGGAGAGATTCTTGAATTTGATTCTTGATTTCTTGAGCTAGGGTTTCTTGGTTTGAGAGAAAGTAACTCAATTTGGGGATAATTTGGATGAATAATGATATGACAATGTAATTTTAGGACTAAGTGTGTGCTTAAGCTTATTAGGGCCATGGAAAAAAACTTAAAGGCCCTTGACATTAAAAACTCAAAATGGATTAAAAATTCTGATTTTGGCACCCAGTACAATGCGGCGCTATTGCATCGTGTCACTGGAAAGTGACAATTGGGAACTGGGCTGATGACGCGACGTGGAGCTATCGCGGTGCCATACAAATTTAGAAATTTGGCCATGGCTCGACACGGGACAAATTGCGTATCCCTACTGGAATTAGACAACTGCCATTTTCACTTGTGACGCGGCGCGCCACTGACTAACATAGCGTTGTTTTACGACGAGGACTTGAAATAGTCATAACTTCTTACCCGGTTATCGGATTTGAGTGAATCTTATATCGATGGAAAGCTTGTTCAATTTCCCACATGATAAAAAGTGAAAATCTTGAAAATTTCACATATATAAAAGTGTATTCATCTTTCAAAGAAATTCTTTGACATCTTTGGGACGAATTTAAGTTAGGTAAAAGTATGGGTATTGCATTAACTTCAACCAATTTATCATGATAACTTAATATGCGCATTTTCAGTTTTTCTCAAACAAATTTTCTCTGGTTGATTTTTTGTTTTATTTTTACAGCATCTGAGTATGGTTGTTCGATAAATTTCTTTTTGTATTATCCTTTAATTTTTATTATTATTAGTATTAGTATTGTTATTATTCTTATTCATAATAATAATAATAATAATAATATAATAATAATAGCCTTGTATTCAAAGACCTCTTGAAATCGACGGCTTTACAAACGACTCTCCGATCGATCAATTAGAAAAACTCCTGGATAAAAAATTTTCTCATTTACATATTCAACCTCTGAATATTTCCAATAATTTTGTACAAAATCTTGAGTCTAACTTTGCTGATAATATTGAGTCCTCTGATAATAAGGGTGAGGTTCTCTCTTCCGAACTCTATTGAGCCTTCTGCACCAGTTTATGGTCCAGCTAGGAATCGCGCAGCATCTTTGCATACTTTTCATTCTGAAGAATCGCATGCTATACCTAAAGGTGTAGAAAAAATCAAAATCAATTCCAAAACCAATATTGTTCAAGACTTCAACAATGAAAACCCTACTCCTTCCGAGATGGAATTCGATATAAATTCTGTTTAATTATGATTAGACAACTTATTGATTTTAGTCCTGGTTCACAGGCAAGAAAATATATTCAAAAAGAATTTTTTACTGCAAAATGGCAAACTTTTCAAACCTGGTTTTTTGAAACCTATACTAAGGATGAACTACGGAATATTTCCGAAGAGTAGTAAACTTGGTAAGTTGAGAAAATTCTGAAAATTCTGAAGCATTTCAACTTACCAAGTTTACTAACCTTATTTATCAGAATAATCATAGTCACGGCGTAGATCTAACAAAAGAAAAAGAAATTTGAACTAAGAATAAGTATGTACCTTGATGGCCGGAGAGTCGTCGGAATAGTACTTGCAAAGCAAACTTTTATTTATTAAACAACTAAGACTATTACAAGAGAGTTTTAGAAAGAGAAAATAAGAGAGAAAACTTGATTTTTCCTGATGTCTCTTCTCTAAGAATGAGGCTCCTTAAATAGAGAAAAAGGAATCTTGCATAGTATCATGTGGGTCCTGTGCACAGTATTTCTATAGTATTGTTATTACAACAGTACAGGATTTCTACAGTATTGTTATTACAACAGTATTTTGGTTTAAAGCAAATGCTTATTCAGAGTTTATCTTTGCCCCATTTCTTCAAAAAGATTTCAGCATTGGCTAATTCTTCATCTGCATTGAGTGTTTCAGGAGGCTGAGAATCTGTAATGGCATCGTCAGTATTTGCGTCGGTGCTGTTCATGGAGGTATCTGACTGTTGTTCCACGGTGAGCAGCAATTTATCTCGTACTTCAGATAAATATTCTTCAATCAATTGAAGTTTATTGCCATCATGTGCGGAGATGCGCCTAGAGACATAGTTGAGAGTTTTGTCTTCGACCAAAATGGATTTTTTAGGGGATTGCTCATAGGAATTGATTTTGTGTTTAATTTCTTCCTGTTGCTCATGCCCATAGGGTAGCTTTGTTTTGGGGTCAATCCTTAGGAGTTTATCCCAGAAGTTGCAATAAAATGTACGGTAAATAGCTAGGATTTATTGAGAGTCATAGCCAATCTCGATTGACCATCGATGTATCCACGGGATAGAAAATTCAATGAAAAAATACATCTGATCTATAGTATCTAATTTGCAGATATGTTCAGAAAGGTATAATTCTGTTAGAAAGGGGGATGATTTTTTCCAGGAGTGGTATAAAGAAGAATATTCAGCTGGCAAAATTTTTACGGTTGGCCCATGGTTAGTCCACCATTGAACGAACCAATTTGGAATGGGTTTTTCAAAAACTTTAGAACAGATTTTAATGAACCATATATGTTTGTGTTTGTAATTATTATAATATAATAATACATGGGAGAAGGCTTTAATATAATCCCAGTATGTAAAATTAGCAATAGTCTGTCCTTGGGGTCCCATAGGTAGAGATCTTTGAGTCATAGAAGAAATACCCCATTCTTCAATAGGGATGAGATTTTTGATGACTATTTTGGAGTAACCATGTACTCCTGGAGTTGATTCGCCCAGAGGGATGTGGTCAAAAGTTGCACTGGCTGTATGTACTAATATTTGTTCATAATATGTACGAGTTTTGTATGATTCACCAGCAACATAGACATTAGCGGTTAGGTAATTCTTCAAAACCCGCCAAGCTTCTTCAGTGTTTTCTTGAGAAGGAATATGCTGATTTTCTAAGTATACAATGAGTTCCCTAGCCTCAAGCTTTTCATATGAAGTCTTTTCTTCAGTTTTTTCATTAACAATGGAGGCAAAAGAATCGGCAGTTTTTCATTGTTCAGTTAGATACGACTGTATCTGTTGGAATAGTGGGTGAGTTTCAGGAATATCATCCAAGTTAATATTCGGAGTTTGTAATAATGATGATGACGAGGATGCGTCCGTATGAGAGATTTTTGAATTAATCAAAGTTCTATTTCCGTGTTGTAAAATAGGAAAATTAGAACTGGCTGAGCTATATGCTGTATTTCTTTGATAAGAATATGAAGGATTTGTTCGTCCTCCACGATGCGAATATGCTGGATTTTGATTTCTTCCATGGCCTCGTCCTTTGGCAATTTGCCAAGGAGGGTCTGCGATACTGCATGATTCATCAGAGATTATCATTAGTCATTTAAATCAATATCATACCAATCCGTATCAGTAGTATCATGATACCACCACAAATTGTCTTGAATAAGTCTATACCACCATAAGTCGTTCTGAATGAGCTGTTGTATAAGAGCTTCTAGAATTTGTCGTTGAATATCTTTAGGTAAAGGAATGCATTTAAGAATGGTAATAATGGTTTTCTCAGAGAGGAAAGTCGAATACATATTCATGTCAAATATTCTCATGATAAAAAATCAGGTAATGAGTTCTCACTACCCTTTTTATACTGAATTTCATAATCAAATGGAGCTAGCTGAGCCTGCCAACGAGCAAATATTAATTTAGAAGCATCATGCTTAAAGTCTTTATCAAACATAAACTTAACAGATTGAGCATTAGTCCTGATTATAAATTTTTGATTATATAAATCATCTTGGAATTTTAAAACACATTTAACAATAGTAAGCATTTCATGAGCAACAGTAGCGTATTTTTTCTGGCTTTCAGTCTATTTTCCAGAATAAAATCGAATTAAACATTCAGTTTTTGTGTGGGGATTCACTTGTTTGAGTATTCCGCCATAACCGATGTTTGAAGCGTCGGTTTCAATGATTTTCAACCACTTTGGATTAGCAAGAGATGTACAAGGAAGAGATTGAACTCGAGTTTTAATTAACTTGATCAAATCGGTGTGGGTTTTAGTCCACGGGGTTTTGTGATCCTTTTTCAATCGATCATATAAAGAAGCTAAATCTCTAGATAGATTTTTGTAAAAAGGAGAAATATAATTAAGACTGCCAAGAAATCTTTGCAGTTGTTTTTTGTCAGTAATTTCATCAGGGAATTTGGTAGCAAATTCAAGTACTCGCTGAATGGGCTCAATTGAACCTTGAGAAATATTGTGGCCCAAAAATCGAATACTGGTTTGAAATAAACTTATTTTGGGTTTGGAAATTACTAAACTATTTTGAATAATGATTTGTTTGAAGATATGCAGATGCTTAAAATGATTTTCAAGCGTTTTTGAGAAGACCAAAATATCATCTATGTAGACAATAATAAAATCCATATAAGGATTAAAAATAACATTCATAATTTTTTGAAATTCAGAAGGAGCGTTTTTTAAACCGAATGGCATAACATTCCATTCATACTGTCCAAAAGGAACATTAAAGGCAGTTCTATAAGTATGTTTTTTATCAATTTGAATCTGCCAATACCCAGATTTTAAATCAAATTTAGAGAATAAATTAGCATCATATAATCGAGAAAGTAAATCCTTTTTATTTGGAATTGGATATCGGATCCATTTCAAAACTTTATTCAGAGGTTTGTAATTGATAACTAACCGAGGGATTCCTCATTCTTTTTTTGCAGCATTATTAACGTAAAATGCGGTACAAGACCAAGGGGATTTAGAAGGTTTAATGAGACCCTTTGTCAAGAGACTATCAATCTCTTTTTTACAGAATTCGACTAATTTTTTATTCATCTGACAGGGTCGAGATTTTGTTGGGATTTTGGCTTCATCAAAGCCATCTTCATAAGGTAGAGAAACAATATGTTTTTTACGATTCCAAAAGGTGTTTGGATGATCAGCACATATGTCAAGCATTAGTTGAGAAGAGATAATTTTTTTTTTTTTTTGTATTTTGACAGATTTCATAGTGTCAGAGATATTAATACTCATTAACTCCAATTGTAAGAAGTTAAGCTGATTTTGTTTCATGTTAATAAGAGCATTTATATCTCTAGTTACTGGGTGAGTAATAAACAGGTAAGAAATCGGACGATTGTTATAAGTAGCTTTGAATCCACTTGCATCAATATGAGTGTAGGGATAAATTGCATTTATAAAAGGAGTTCCTAAAATAATGGGAGGATAAATCTGATTTTTAACTAGAAATAAGAAATGAGGAATACATACCTTGTCACGACAAATATGTGTATTTGTTAATTTGTAATTTATATCAAGAGTGTGACCGGTTGCAGATCGAATAAGATGAGTAGTTTTTTCAAAATATTTTGTAGGAATTAATCCTTCTTGAATACAACTGACATCTTCTCCACTATCAATCATTGCAACATTAGTAATGAAGAATTCTTTATTAATTAAAATGGTGCAATTGATATACCATTTATGTGCAGTAACTATCTGCATCATTCCTAAGAAAAAATCATTTTTCAAATTTTCAGTAGTAAACTTGGTAAGTTGAAAAGCTTCAGAATTTTCAGAATTTTCTAAATCTTTTTCTTTTCCCTTTAAAGGAGTTGAAGGATTTGAAAAACTTTCTTTTTCTTCGAGTTTCAAAATTCTATGATCGGTAATCATTTGATTTTGTTTTAAGGAAGTGATTTCCCTTTTCAATTGTTCAACTTCAATTTTTAAATCATCAAAGGTAGTATCTCTACCAGGAGTTTTACTCAAAGCAAGACGCCGATTAACTTCAGCTAGAAAATAAGACATAGGTTGATTTTCAAAAGAAGAGTTGTCTCGAGTTATACTAGAAGAAGCCGGAGATTTTTGAGTTGCCATGTTAAGGACTTTTTCACGAAGTTTTTCATCAGTAATTTCTTTAAGCAGTTCAAGAATATTTTCAGCAGTAAGAGTTTTAACATTTAAATCAAGATCTTCAAATTGTGCCTGCAATTTATACATCATTTCATCGCAATTACAATCATGATTATCACACTCATCACATTTATTATTCTGATCTAAGTCGCTATGAGAATCCAGTAATTCAAAGTCATTATCAGAAGAAGAAACAGAATCTGAATCAGAAGTATACAATAAATTGTAAACTTGATCATGAATTTCGTCAGAAAGTTTAAGAGATTTAAGTTTTTGCAATTTGCAGTTTGGAGCGATGTGACCATATTGATTACATTTATAGCATTTTATTTTGGCTAAATCACGTTTCGAATGATTTCTGGCAAATCTAGTGGACTTTCGGAAGGATTTTCGAGCTTCTCGCTCGTCCTTACTCCGATGTCTAGAGCGTTTAGATTTATAAGGTTTTGAAGCCTTAGAATATCGCTGGGGTTTTCGAACTAAGGGTTTATCCATGCCAAATTGTTCACAGAAATCACCCAATTGAGATTTCTCTCAGAGTTTATCAATCTTAATTTGTCTCGCTAATTTTAACTCGTTGCAGAGGGCTAAACCTTCCTGCGTACAAGCTACAATTAGCTGACCATAAGTTTTTTCAGAATAAGGAATCTCACCATAAGATCCTCTAAGAGTTTTTCTAACTTGTTCAGCGAATAAAGGGGGAAGACCATCAATGAATTTAGCTTTCCAGTGCTCGTATTTACTTTCGGGTAAATCCATGACCCGACTAAGAAAGGTATCTTTATACCAACAAAATTCACCGAGGTGACGGCATTTGAAACCATTAAGAAGAGTTCGAATATTTTCATATTGATTGGTGAATCGACCGCCGAAATGTTCGATAATAGTCAGCATAAGAGTATAGACAGCATCAGATCTGCCTGCCGGAAGAGCTCGACCAAGATTATCTGTTCCTGGTTGATCATTAGTGGCATTAAAGATAGCTTGGCGTTTAGTATCATCTAAAAAATTATCCCACCATCCACGGAGTTGACCAGTAAAACCCGCAACAATCATTTTGCAAATGGTTTGGTCAGTGCGAGTGGTGCTAGAACTGGAGGATTTAGTGGCTAAAGCAATAGTAGAATACATAGACATTCGATGAATAAGGATTGAGATTTGTCGATCGGATAATCCGTCAATATTCCACTCATAAATAGCGTCGCCGCTATAGGAAGTATTCGTCTGATTCCAATCCCGTTCTTCTATCAGAACATCTCGAGGAGTGGGACGTGGATAATAGGCAGTAGACATACGGGGAATATCTGCATATTTTTTCCCGGGTTGTCGTTTGAATATGCCTTTGAGTTTATAGAGTTCGGAAGAGAGAACCTCACCCTTATTATCAGAGGACTCAATATTATCAGCAAAGTTAGACTCAAGATTTTGTACAAAATTATTAGAAATATTCAGAGGTTGAATATGTAAATGAGAAAATTTTTTATCCAGGAGTTTTTCTAATTGATCGATCGGAGAGTCGTTTGTAAAGCCGTCGATTTCAAGAGGTCTTTGAATACAAGGCTTAGAAAGAATAAAACCGTCATCAATAGTGGTTTTAGAAGTAGAAGGAATATTCGAGGAATTTATTCGAGTATTGAGCTGATTAACCAAAGTAATAAGTTCATCTAGTTTTTTATCAAGAGAGGAAATATGTTCACCGAGGATTTTAACGTAAAGACTTAAATAATTATTCTGAGAAATAAGGTTATTTATTTCAGAAACAGTAATTTTGCCCACATCATCTTTAATGAATTTTTGAAAAGCCGAAAAGTCATACCTGTGTTATTAGGTAAAATAAAGGAGGATTGAGGAGGATAACAAGCTTGAGTAATTGTACCGTCAGGGTTTTGGTAAGATCGTTCGATAAGCTTAATATAGGACGGCAAATATGAAGACATAAACCAAGGAACAAAAAGGATAATTTGATTATGCAGAGTACACATTTCATAAAATTCTTCGGAAATATTCCGTAGTTCATCCTTAGTATAGGTTTCAAAAAACCAGGTTCGAAAAGTTTGCCATTTTGCAGTAAAAAATTCTTTTTGAATATATTTTCTTGCCTGTGAACCAGGACTAAAATCAATAAGTTGTCTAATCATAATTAAACAGAATTTATATCGAATTCCATCTCGGAAAGAGTAGGGTTTTCATTGTTGAAGTCTTGAACAATATTGGTTTTGGAATTGATTTTGATTTTTTCTACACCTTTAGGTATAGCATGCGATTCTGCAGAATGAAAAGTATGCAAAGATGCTGCGCGATTCCTAGCTGGACCATAAACTGGTGCAGAAGGCTCAATAGGGGAAATATGATGTATTGAAGGGAGTCTTCTGGGTAGAGAAAAGGAATTTTGGTAAAGAGGAGGACTATTATCAAATTGTAGACAAATTTGTCCATCAGAGTTTTGAGTTACTTGAGTTAACTCAGAATTAGTTACTTCGTCCGCCAACTGTTTCGGGGAAGTAATAGAGTTTAAAATTCAAGTTTGATGGAAATCAATTTCATCCCATCGAATTTGGATTTTATAAAATTGGTTTCAATAAGGAGAGTGCAATCAGAATTATCATCTATTAATTTACAACGGGGATTTAAAGTAGATAACAATCGATAATATATGCGGTATGATAAGTCAATAAGCTCAGATCCTGGAGCATAATTATAGCCATGAGTTTTGACATTAAGAGTTAAAGCATGAAGAATATTCACATCAGTCAAAGATAATAACAAATTAGGCTGAGTATTAAAATAAACGGGGCCATTAGCAAGAGTTGATTCAATAGAATTCAATAATAATAATAATAATAATAATAATAATAATAGTAATAGTAATAGTAATAATAATACTAATAATAATACTAATAATAATAATAATAATAATAACAATAATAATAACAATAATAATAACAATAATTAGAACAACCTCTACCTCATAAAAATAATAATAGTAAGGTAGGAGTAAATTTCATGTACATATATGTTATTGCTAATTATGTCTTTTTAAATAGAAAAAATATATATTTTTTGGATGTATAATGTAATTCGACAGACCCAACATTGAAAAACTTGTAATAGGAGTTAATTATTTATTTTTACAAAGAAAAAATATATCTTCGTTGGATGTATCGGAAGCTGATTATGTATCTCGACAGACCCAAAATTGAGACTTTTAGTAATTACGAAAAATGTCTTAATTTTCTGTAATTAAGCTCCTAGATACCGGAATTTATATTGTTTTTTCCTTTTTTGTTGTTGTTTTCGTTTTCTTTGGGTGAAGAAAAAGGAAAAAGGATATTTTTCTGATAAAATTATGTGATAGAGAAAGGCTTAGGGAGCATGAAAAAGCTACATGGATATGAAGTGATCGTGTGATTCTAACTTTGCCTATTGCTTATCTTAGAGATAGTGTAGCTAATTATGGCGAATGAGGTACCACAACCACTGAATTATATACCAGAAATAATTCTAAAGAAGAAGAATAATGATGAATGGATAATTAGAAGGAAACTCTAGCTGGAAAAGAAAGTCAGAATGCTCAAATCCGACAATTTTGTCAATATACAATTTTATGTAATAGGTGTGTGATTTACCAAAGCATTTATGGAGAGATTGTAAAGTATTTATAGTAATATCAACTTAAGAAGAGTCATCAAATTATATACTATCAGCTCCTATATTTCTCCCTGATGGACCATGGCAGCAACTGAGGATTTCTCTCCTCTCTATATTGTTTTAATGAATCAACAAATGTTGTACGATGCATCAAAGTGTTAGATGCAAGGTCAGGAGATTTTAACTTCATTAAGAGAATAACGTATTTTCAAGGAATCATAACAACTCTGAAAAAATGAATGTTGTTACTTAGCAACATTCAACAATTAACTTCACGACTTTTGCGTTTGGATATTTGAAAATGAGATGCATGTATGTCCAAATATAGAGGTGTGAGAGGTTGGTTATGGATGATGTTAGGAGAAGTAGAGGTATACCTAAGAATTATTGGAGAGATGATTAAACAGGTCATGATGCAATTATAATTTATTGAGGACCGGGATTGTTGGATTATATTGTTTTTTCTTGATCCAGAGGGTCTATCGAGAACTACCTCTCTACCGTTGAGGTAGAGATAAGATATACATACTTGCTAAATATTTTCTTGTTAAAGAAAGATGTCATCTACACTAGAATAACAAAATCATAAAAGGGCGGCTCTATTGGTAGTTTACAAGTTGGGAAACTAAGTTTATTTGTATGAATTTTAATTTGAAGTATCTTAAACCACAAATTATACTCCAAATAGGTCGATTTAAATTTGATTACGAATCAAAAACTCATAATAACGTTAAAATAAAGAGAATTGTTGTATACTTTTTAAGTCAAAAACTTGTGATAAGTAAAGAAAATATTATGTTTTCTATCGATCAATACGCTATACACGCGCAATGCACAAATCCTAGACGTGTGTGTATATATATATATAATATATATATGAAGTTGGCCTAGAGTTCAGTCTAATATGTGAAATTAGGGTGACCCTTGATTCAATATTACTGGGTCATTTGTCTTTTCATCTATTATGTAATGAATAACCTGTATTGAATATTGATTGTTTCAACCTATACAGAAGGAGCTACTTGAGCTTGGTAAGTTTGAGTGGTTGGGAGGCATTGATCTCTTTGGTGAACAAACTGTAGCTGAAGTACCTGAGCTATCGGTACCTCACTCGTACAACACAAATATTTACAGGCCAACCAAATATAACATGCCTAATAAGAAGCCAAGAATTGAAATCCCAGATGAAGATGACTATTTTACAATCCAGATATTGGTTGAACTCCTAACTTCAAGTTCTTAGTTAAAAGTATCTGTGTGTGCTTACGTGTAGTACTTATCATTGCACTCATACTGTCAACAGATATGTGCAGCAATAGGTAGAAGAAAAATTGTTCAGCTTAAGATATTCTTTATCTTTCTTACTTTATTATTTCGCTCATATTTTCAACATATATGTTCAGCAACTAGAGAAAAAACATTATTCTTTTTAAAATATTCTTTATAGAAAATTATGCTTCCATTGTCGAGTTCCAAAAATAAAATATAATAGGATGAGTATGTAACATCCAATTACTTTTTTTAGTTCGACAAAAATTCAGAACCAACTCAAATGTTATTAGAAGATCTTTTACTAAAATAGGTTGAACGATCAACAACTAGCAATCTTCTACTTCTATCTGAGAATCTAACAGTGCATAATCTAGGCCAAAAGCACAAACCAAATCAAAGATATTTACCCTTATGCATATGCAACTGTCAAGTTCAACCTTAAAGTTTAGGAGGTTCTATGCATAATACTTATAATATTTTGCTAGAGCATGTAAGATATTGATAGACATAGAATATATAAAGAGGAAAGGAAACCTCAGTGCATAACTCAAGACAACATAGTGTGCCATTATTTGAAAAAGAAATACAACAACAATAACAAAATACTCAGTGTATTTTCACAAAGTGGGGTTGGGGGCGGGGAAGCAAAGTGTACGCAGTCTATACCTGAAACACCCTGGATTTTGGCACAAGAAAATTTCTTGAGCTTTGAGCTCATTGCCTTGGTTACAACTCACCCCAAGAGTTGTATAGTGTCTTGAAGGGTCAGGTAATTCTAGTCGTAAGGTGTTCAGTGAATGGTGTTTGAGTTTCTGTCCTGCTTATGACTTGGGGACACGAGGAGTAAGGACTCATGACGAGTCGCTAGGATGAGCCATAACCAAATCAGTAAGTTTGTGGCTTGATTCTGCTAAGAGTATGAGTGGCTCACTAAGAGCCAAGAGGATATGTGTTGCCTATGACTGGAACCCACGAGTCATAAGGTATTTTTATGATTAATTTGGATGAGTCGTAAGGTTGATAGTGTATGGGGGTCTTGGTCACTATCTTGGTTACGACTCATGGTCACGATTCATAAGGAGGGTTTACGAGTCAATGGATGACTCATAGTCAAGGACGACATTTTTTCATCTTTTAAGTTAAGGGTATTCTGGACATTTTATTTTTTACACAACTTGAAACCCACGCCTTATGACCTCTTTAGGGTACCATTAGAACGCTCGCTAATCCTCAAGGTCAAGAACACTTAGGGTTTCTATTCGTACATCTTGGTGTTTAAGGCATATTACTCTTACCTCATTTTCAATTTTGTAAAAGTATGTGATTTAAAGTTTTGTTCATGAGATATTGATGTCTGGTTTTGAACTATGGGTTGAGGGTTTTTAAAATAAATTACTTAAGTGTTCTTCCATGATTTTTATGGAGCTATTATGCTTAAATGATGGTTGGTAAATGTATTGGGTGCATGAGAATGGTGGATGGAAATGGGGGTACAAAGGAATCCCCAAATCAAATTGTTTGTTATGGAAATTAGTAATAATCTCAACCAACTTGCATAATTGATTTGGGTTTGTGAACTATCACTTAGCTTGACTTATTTATTGAAACTGATGCATGGTACAAATGGTTAAATGGTTAAGGATTGTTTTGAAAACCTTGTAGGGTACACGGTAATCCCCCAAGTGATTCTATGATGAAAACCTTGCGGTGTACATGAGAATCCCCTAAGTGACTTTAATAATGAAGTCTAAAGGGTACATAGGAATCCCCTAAGTGTTGGATAATTACATCGCTTACAAGCTATAGTCCATATAATGATACCAGTTAATAATGCCTTAATAATTGACTCTTCAAATTATTGGTTTGGTTATGTGTTAAATGTTTTAATTGGGCAATAATAGGGGTTGTGATAGCTATCCATGAAGGTGTGAGTCCAAAGGACGGACACTAGGAATTCATGTTTACCAACATGAGGGTTGGTCTTGATAACCATGTGTTTGTGGGGTACAAGGGAATCCCCCAAGCCTATACATGTATATATGTATCATGAAGGGCAAAGGGTACAAGGAAAACCCCGACCATCTATAAAATCTTCAGCTCGTGCAGCAAATATGTACTAGGGCCCATTCAGGTGGTAACACTGTACCCATATACCCCGTGGGTGGACTTATGATGGTAAAGCTACATAATCTAGGTTAAATATTTAAAGTTCATGCTAAACCTTTTTCCTAGTCCCGACATGGCGTGTGTGTGTATATAGATATATTCATATGGTTATGCCCATTAGTTTGACTTGGTTTTGTATTGATGGCATTAATTTACCTCTATCCCTCAGTTACATGCTAGCATTTATCCCGCTAATCGTCTTCGGATGCTGTATCCCCACGTGATGCAGAAACCAGCCATACTTCCACTCTTCTTGCTTAGTGCATGGTGATTTGGGGATAACTTTTGAGTCAGACTAGAGTGGTGAGCTTCCATACTCTGGAAGATTCCATTTCATGTTATGGATTTCTTTTTGTCTTTATTATTCCTTTTGATTTTGGTTTGTCTATGGTCAGGGGCATATCCTGACTAGATAATTTTTTGTTTTTATTAGAGGTTTTGTCAGACTACTATGGGCATGGGCAGTGTCTATATCAGTATCGGTATTAGTATTGGTATTGGCATTGGTATTGGTTGGTCAATTGGTTGTGGATGGTTGATTTTGGTTAGAAACTTATTATAATGTCTTTAATTTGATATTCTCTTATCTTATTATATGTTTGAAATTCATCAGATGCGAGGTGTGAGGTGGTCAATGGTTTGGGTTGTGGGGGTGGTCTCCGACCCTGATTGGACTTAAGTGTAACTCATCGGGAGTACCCCCTAGATGCCACACAGTGCTTGGAACCACAAGCGGTCCCAAACTAACCCGTGAACTAGAATACTATTAAGCAATTGAACTATAGTATATTAAATAGTTGTTATGCTATGCTGAAATATAGTCCTGACAAAATCTGAGAGAAATTATATTACTGATACAATTTACAATCAGATAAAAACTAAGGAGAAAACTGAAATTGCATGACTGAATCTTACTAACATCTATGAAGCCTCTACTATATTGACTATAGATAGTTGGGACATGATCCCAATGACCACAAATTAATACATATGAGCAATAAAGTAAATTACATAAACAATATCTGACTGAAGTCCTCAAAATAGGAGAACTCATCACCTGCTAGCTGGGACTGCAACTGTCTGATTATGATGTATGGATTATAACTGATACCTACATAACGAAATAATGTAACCACACAGACGTATATGTGGATCAGTAATTCTGGAATGTACTGAGTAAGTGAGGATGAATGGAATAAGTAAAATTGATTTCATACGTAATCTTAGAACATGTATGACTAGGTGTAAGTAGACTCACCAAGAGACTTACATAAACTAAAAGCTGAAATATCTTAAAATATGAGTAACAAACATAGTCTGATAAACTGGTGAATCACTACACTTAGTTTCTTAAAACTTTACTTTTGTAGGATAAGTAGAACTGAAGCTGGGATATGGTAAATCATGGTTACATGAACATACATATACTGAGCTAAGCTATTACTTAAAATAACTGATGCCTGGGTGACGGAGTGATTGAAATCTAAGAAAGGGGATATCTAGCGCCTATATATGAGTAGCTGATCTAAGAATACGCACTACTGATATTTGAACACTGAATAGCTGATCATGTAACACTGAACTAAACTTAGTTTGAATAACTAGACTGAAACTATGGAGTACTATGACTATGAGATAAGGACTAACTAAACAACACGAGATATCTGAACATGAATGTATGAAAATTGTAAAATCTGAGAATGCAAGACCAAGCATATATATATTTCTGAAATAATCTATAAATTTAAATACTAAAATATTATAACTGAATAATTGAGAGTCTGTATGCTATGGTCAAGAAAATTTGAACTAATAATATACTGAATATTATACTGAGACTATGGCCGATATCATCTAACCGACATACCCCAATCTAAGCTAATTGGGGTCTAACCTGTAACCCCAATTGGAAGGGTATCAGTACCGTGCCATAGGTACTAACACTGGTTATGTGGATCCACTAAATTGGTGTCCTAATGACTGAAGAGTAACCCCATATTAGCAGAAAGCTTATGAGATATGTATTAAACCTATGCTTGCAAGAAGACATCTCCAACCTACGCTTGTTACGCAATTCTGTAACTTAGGAATTACTACTAAGGGCGAAACCCTATTCTGGCAGGAATACGCCCATCTCTGGATTCGCTCAGTGCTGAATCCTACTCCCAACTGAACTGACTCGTATTACTGAACTGATCTAAGTTTGCTGATTATAATAACTGACTGAATAGATACGGCTCATAACATATTTGAGGCTATTCAAAAAATACTGAGACTAAGTAAACAGCTAAGTTTTTAGGTATTCATAACCCCCAGGACTCGATAGCATAACAATAGGGACATACTGAAACTTAGAAAGCATAATAGGTATACATTGTTCAAAACATCAATCACGAGAATAAAGATCATGAAACTTATATTCACATGGTAATCATTTGGATTTTATCTTATACATATAGGAATAACGGTTCAAAGACTAGCTCAAAAATATAGGGTCTTACATTGAGATACCTGACAAGGCTAGGCATTAGTTTGGGTCGTGTCAAGATGGTATCAGATCTCTAGGTTCATGGTCAATTAGGTTGCCACAAATCTGTGTCGAGTATATTTTATTTTAAGGATGTGTGGCATACCACACTCATAAGGGAGAGGCTATGAGGCATTTAGGATTTTTTCTCTTTCTTGTGTTCTATTTTCGGGTTGTAGAGTCTAAGGTCCTCAAATCTTCTCTAAATTCCATTTATTTTCTTCTTAGATCATGCCTCCTAAATAATTTGAAGCTCATGGAAAATCCTCTGCCCCACTCAAGGAAAATGTTGATGGGATACGCCCTGCTTATGCGGTCAAAACCCGGTCTAGAGGTCCAATTCCTAATTTCCCTTTTGGAGTTCCACCGGTCCCCTCTAGTCCTTTTGGAGATCCTTAGGCTGATGTGATGAATGCTAAGTTTTGTTAGTCTATTCATATGTTGTCTCCTTTGGTAGCTTCTCAGTCTGGGTGTGGTGCTTTTGTTACTCCATCTTTTGAGGCCACAGGGTCGTCCAGTTTATGAGGTTGAGTCCTTCAACCTTTACTGGTGTTAAGGTAGAAGAAGATCCTTACAATTTCCTTGATGAGATATAAAATATCTTTTGTGTGATGCATGACACTAATATGGAGGGCATGGAGTTCTCCACCTACCAATTGAAAGATGTGGCATATCCGCAGTACGGGGAATGGGACTAGTCAAGGGGTGATGATGTTGAGTCAGGCCTATGGGATGATTTTTTAATTGCTTTTCTGGACCGCTTATTTTCTCAAAAGCTAGGGAAGGTAAAGTCGAAAGAGTCTGTTAACCTGAATCAAGGCAAGATGTCTGTCAAGGAGTATTCCTTAAAGTTTCACCAGTTATCTCGGTATTCTCTAGAGTTAGTTCTAGCATGAGGGCTAGAATGAGAAATTTTTCTTTTGGATTATCCCGAGGCTTGATTTTGAAGAGTAAGGCTACCTTGTTAAAAAAGAACATGGATATCTCCAGGTTGGCTAGGTACATGCAGTAGTTTGAGGAAGAAAAGAAGAAGCAGGAAGAGATAACGGAGAGCAGATCAAGAAGTTTATATTTTCTTATCAGGGTAGAGATTTATAGCAGTGTGGCAGGGATGGTAAAAGGTGGTCCAAGAGGAGGCGGAGCAATTCTGGGCCCACCTCGACGACATGTTCCCCTACCTAAAGCCATCTAGTGATAGGTGTTTTTAGGGTGACGATAATTCTAGGGCACAGAGTGCCTAATATCAAGCTAGTCGAGTCTAATCAGCTCAATATATCCTCCATAAAGATTTTATGGTTGATTGCATTAGGGTTTCTGTGATGAAGGAAGGTACAAGTACTTCAAGTATGGTCAGCCAAGGCACATTTTTAGAAATTATCCCATGGGTAAGGTTGTTTCTAAGGAAAACAAGGTTCGTATTTTCTCTTCATCAGCTTTGGCACCAAAGAGTGCCTCATCTGGATCTAGCATTAGACGGACCGTCTTTATGCTCTCACTATCTATCAGGAGTACAAGTCATCATCTGATGTCATTACTGGCATTTTGAAACTTTTTTCCCGTGATATGTACTATTAACATGATATAGGGTCCGCTCTTTCTTATGTGACCACATTTGTGGCTATGCATTTTGGTTTTGATCTTGAGTGTATTTTGAACCCCTTTTTATTTCTACCCGATGGGGGACTTTGTGATGGCTAAAGAGTCTATAAGGGTTGTAAGGTCTCTGTGGGTGGTAGAGAGACTTTGGTGGATCTAGTAGAGTTACACATAGTTGATTTTAACGTCATAGTGGGGATGGATTGGTTACAGTCATGCTATGCTACTCTAGATTATCGAACCTATAAAGTTATTTTTAAATTCCCTAATAAGCCAATTATTGAGTGGGAAGGTGGTTCTTTAGTGCCTAAGGAAAGGTTCATATCATATCTTAGAGCCCAGATATTAATCTCCAAGGGGTGTCTTTATCATTTGGTCTATGTTAAAGATTCTAACTCAGAGAGTCCTTTTTTACATTCCGTTTTGGTGGTGAATGAATTTCCTGAGGTCTTCCCTGAAGACCTTCCTAGTGTCCCTCCCGATAGAGAGATTGATTTTAGGATTGATCTTATTCTGGAAAACTCGTCCTATATCTATTCTCCATATAGAATGGCTCCGACTGAGCTAAAAGAGCTTAAGGAGAAACTAAAGGAACTTTTAGACAAGATTTTTATTCATCTTAATGTATCCCCATGGGGTGTGCTTGTTCTGTTTATGCGCAAGAAGGATGGTTTCCTCTGTATATGTATTGATTATTGAATAAGGTGATTGCAATGAATAAGTACCCTCTTCGAAGGATAGATAATTTGTTTGATCAGCTTCATGGTGCTAAGTGTTTCTCCAAGATCGGTCTTTGATCTGAGTATTATTAGTTAAAGATTAGGTAGGTAGATATCTCTAAGACTGTCTTCTGTACCTGATATGTGTTTTTTGAGTTGTTTGTTATGTCTTTTGGATTGTCTAATGCTCTAGCAGCATTCATGGACTTGATGAATAGTGTCTTCTATTAGTTTCTAGATTTGTTTGTCATTGTATTCATAGATTGTATTTTGCTGCACTCTAAAAGTGAGGTGGATCATGTTGATCACCTCTGCATTGTATTGCAGACCTTGAAAGATCAACAGTTGCATGCCAAATTTTTGAAATGTGAATTCTGGATGAATGTTGAAACTCTTCTAGATCAAGTCATTTCTAGTGAAGGGATCATGGTAGGTCCACAGTTAGTTGCAGTTGTTAAAAAATGGCCTAGGCCCACAATTTTAACCAATATTCAGAGCTTCTTGGGTTTAGCCGGTTATTATAGGAGGTTTGTGGAATGTTTTTTGACTATAGTTATGTAATACCCCGTATTATTCTCAGCTTAGTTCAGCTCTTAGTTGCATGCATAAGAGGCTTAAAACTTGAAAATTTCACTAAGTGTTGGGGATTTAGCCCTTTTTAAGACCTCTTAATTTCAAGGATTTTTAAATTGGTCTTCCCGACCCTGAGACATTAGTTTTTGAGTTAATTCATGTTCGGAGGTTAAAGTACATGTCTCGGAGAAGTTTTAGATTTTTTGGATGAGGATTGAGTCATGTTTGGATTACAATTCCAATAGCTTATAGTGATAGTGTCGCGTCACCGTGCTAATAGCGATGGCACACCAACCGCATCGTGGTGACCATGTAAACTGCAATCCAATTATGAATTTAATTTCCTAAGGGGCAATTATGTCAAATCACAAATTATAATACTAGTTAGGGTATTATTTTCCCATTTTCTCTCAAAAGCAAACCCTCTTCTTGCCCAAGGAAACCGAGAATTCAAGTTCCCAAATCCAAGAACCTTCAAGAAATCATAAAGATTGGCACTTCTCTTTCAAGCTTAAGAGTTTTAAGGTGATGTTCATCCATGGGACCTTTTCACCCATGGAGTCCAAGGATCCTCTTTTATTTTTAAATTATGAGTTTTTACATATTCAAGTTGAATTATCTCCATGAAGCTATTTCTATTTTGATTTTTTTGTTATGCTTACAAATTTTTTCAATGGATGAGCCATTACATGTTTTGAATATTAAAATCTTCATATTGAAATCCCAAATTCATGGTTTCGGTATTGTATTCATGCTATCCTTGCATGATTTACCCATTACCATTCTTAAATTCATGACTCTCATGTGTTTGATGAAATGTCTAAATATTGGGTTTTTAGATTTGATCGCCTACTATGGATTTTAAATCTTTATATGTTATCATTGTTATTCCCATTCAGTGTTGGTGGATTATGAACACCCGATACCTAGTTGTTTACATAATTTCAGTATCTTTAAAATGATTTCAGATAAACTATAAGCATTATCAATCAGTTAATTATTATGATTAGTTGTTTGCTTAGTAATCTTAGTTTAGTCTAGTAAACATCACATTGGGTACCGTATTGGCAGGCAGCAACGCGGCGCATCGCTTATCGCATCATATGAGCGACGTGGCACATCTCCAAATGTGTTAGGGCCCAGTTTGGGTTAAATTAATTTTGGGTCTAGAGGGGTATTTGAGTCATTTTCCCTCTCTTTAATTTAGCCAAAACACTGGATTTAGGTCTCAAAACAATATTTTTGCCTCATAATTCATATTTTTCCTCAAATTGGAATCATTCTCTCTCAAGAACAAACCTAACCCCATCAAGCTCCAAGGTTAATTCTCAATAAATCCACCAAGAACCTCCAAGAATTAGTCAATTAAGGTATTTTAGATGTTCATCCATAGGCCCTTTTCACCCATAGAGTCCAAGAACCCAATTTCAAGTTTAATGTTATGATATTTACTTGTTAATATGAATTTTACCCATGAATTCCCTTGAATATTGATTTTATATCATGTTTACATGCAATCATTGTTGTTATTAAACCCTACACATTTTGAATGGTTCGTGTTCATTGATTTAAGCCTTAATTTGTGATTTAGTATTGAAATATTGATATTACTATATATTAAACTATTCCATTCTTAAATAATGAATTGCATGTGTTTGATGAAATGCCTAAAAGAATGAGTTTTGAATGATGACTACTTATCATGTCCTCTAAGCTTTGGTTTGATCTTATTGTTATTGATATCGATTCCTGGGGTTATGAATACCTGAAATTTAGTTGTTTACTTGGTCTTAGTACTTTCAAAATAGTTTCAGACATATATGAGTATTATTAGTTCAGTCAGTTATCCTATCAGTCAGGTTTAGATCAGTTCAGTATTCCTAGCCGATTCAGTTGGGAGTAGGATTTAGCACCGAGCAAACCCATAAATGGGGGCTCACCTGCCAGTTGGGGTGTGACCCTTAGTAGTAATCCTTGTGTTCCAGAACAATGTAGCCAGCGTAGGTTGAGATGTTAACCTGCCAGTTAAAGGTTGACAAATATCTCATTAGGGTACCTGACAGTTGAGGGTAACCTTTAGTCCTTCGGGACAATACTTTAGTGGATCCATGCAGTCATGTGTTAGTACCCGTGGCACGATACTAACACCTTTACAACTGGGGTCATTGGTTGAACCCTAATTATCTTAATTTGGGCATGTCGGTTAGATGATAACTCTCATAGTCTCAGTCAATTATTCAGTATAATATTCAGTTTTAGGTTTGCTTGACCATAGCATACATATATCAGCTTTCCAGTACTAGTATTTTAGTATCTCAATTAAAGACTACTTCAAAATATGTTTTATGCTTGGTCATGCATTCTCAGTCTTTATAGATTTCACACATTCTTATTCAGTACATTATGTTATTCATCCAGCCAGTTATTACTCATGCACATGAACCCATGCATATTAGTCTTACCTCATTTATCATACCAGTACATTCAAACTACTGACTGCATACTCATTTCTTGCACTATGATGTTTAATATTAAAGGTCGGACGCTCTGTTCCCTGAACGCGCATAGACATTCCAGATTATTAACAGTAGCAGTGGTGAGTTCTTATACTTTAAGGACATGGTTTATTTATTTCATTTTATCTTATCAGTTTAGTATTTTATTTCAATCGGAGTTAGTTGGGGTTTGTCCCATCAACTCCACATTTAGTAAGTTTAAAGGCTTTTAGACTAGTATAGACAGTTAGTCAATTTTAGGTTGTTATTATCAGTTGTTTTATCAGTGTTGCCAGTATGTTTTCAGATGTTTAAAACCATGATTTAGTATTGATTTCAGTTGCTAAGACCTTATAGCATTCCAATTAAATTCCGCACATATTTTTTTGATATTTTATTCAGTGCTCAAAGCAAGTACCATCTCATGGGTTAGCTTGTGGTCCTTCAGGGTTGTAAGCACCTGTGGCATCTGGGGTGTATTCTCAGGGCATTATAATTCAGCACCGAGCGAACCCAGAGATGAGGGCATTCCTTCTAATTTAGGGTTTGACCCTTAGTAGCAATACGTAGCTAGTGTAGGTTTGATATATCTTCTTGACAGTTTAGGGTTGACACATATCTCATGAGTACTCCTACCAGTATAGGGCTCTTTAGTCCTTTATGACACCAGTTTAATGAATCCATACAGTCATTGTTAGTAATCATGGCATGGTACTGACACCCTTCCAACTGGGGTTATAGGTTGGACCCTGATTAGTTCAGAGTGGGGCATGTCGGTTAGATGATACCTCCCACTGTCTCAGTACAGTAATTAGTGTAGTTTTAGTTCAGGTTTGCTTGACCAAGTGTACAGATTTTTAGTTTATTAGTTATATAGTTTTCAGTCTTTTAAATTACAGACTTAATTCAAATTTTAGATTTATGCTTGGTCTTGCATTCTCAGATATTATAGTTTGCATACATTCATGTTCAGTTATCTCATGCTTTACAGTTATTCCTTATCTTATATGCACATTATCACATGTATATCAGCCTGACCTCATCGCATATACCAATACATTCAAAGTACTGATGACATACTCTTCTTTGCACTATGATGTCTTATATCATATGTTTGGATGCTCAGTTCCTCGACCGCAGTTAGACATCCCAGCCTTATTTAGCAACATCAGGGGTGAGTCCTCATTAATTGGAGATGTGATGGTTTATTTCAGTTGTTCAGTAGTTTAGTACTTGCTGTCAGCGAAAGTTAGTTGGGGACTTATCCCATCAAATCCTCAGTCAGTTTAGAGGCTTCCATACATTCAGACAGTTAGTCAATTTATCAGTCATGTTTCAGTATTTTATCGGATGTTACAAACTTATAAATTTATCATATTTTTAGTATTATGACCTTATGGCCTTATCAGTTGTTTTCCGCATATGTCTTTTATTATTAATATATTTAGTGCTTGTAGTAGGTACCAGCTCATGAGTTAGCTTGTGGTCACTTGTGATCGTAAGTACCGTTTTCATGATTAGGGGGTAGCCTCGGGTCATGACAAAAATTGGTATTGGAGACTAAGATTTTATAGTGTCCTAGGGAGTCTGAAAGCCGCATTAAGTAGAGTCTTGTGCATGGATGTGAAGCGTGCCACACTTATGGACAAGAGGCTACAAGAAATTTTAGGAAAAGTTTCCCTTCTTTTAGTGTTCCTGTCGTGCAAAAAAGCATGAGTTCTATTTAAATTATCTTCATGTCTTATCCTTCATTTCATTTATAGACAATGCCTCCAAAAATAAATAACAGAAGAAGAAAGGGAAAGCAACCCATACATCCGCCTATTCAGGAAGATCCCCTGAATAAACATGTTCTCTCACACCAAATTCAAAGATACTTTTACTATCTTAGCTCATTCAGTATTTTCTCAGAATGATCAGCAGGTTATTATCCTATCTAGGCTTATGGTTCATGCTTAGTTGATTGAGGAGGATAAGTGTAGGGAGAAAGATAGAAAGAATAAGAGGGCCAGAACATCTAGTTTTAAATCAAAGTCAGAGAGTAGTAACCATTCCCAGTTCCGCCAAAAATTCTCAGCCCCAGCTCTTTCTTCATCTAGTGCACCAACGCCAAAGTTCACGAATGATAGTCAAGATAGAGCACTAGGCTCTAGGCCCCAGAGTAGCGTAAATATTAGTCTTACTAGTCTACTCTATAGGAGGTGTGGTAGGAATCATCAGGGTGTGTGCAAGGCTAATAGTGATGTGTGTTTTGGATGTGGCAAACCAGGTCACAAGATGAGGGAGTGCCCCATAGGTATGTGGAAGGGTAAAAATGGTCACCAGCAGGGTAAGACTAACTCTTCAGCAGCACTAGTAAGTCATCTATATTAAAAGGGAACCACTTTCAGTACCACCAGTGGTCAACACCAGAATAGATTGTATGCACTCCAGTCCTGACATAATTGGGAAAGTTCTACTGATATATTTATGGGTGTGTTACAGGTCTTTTACCTTCATGTTTATGTTTTATTAGATCCCAGAGCTCCACTTTCTTTTGTGAATCCTTATATAGCTATCAACTTGGGTGTCAGTTCAGAAATATTAGCAGAGCCTTTCTTAGTATCTACCCTAGTGGGTAAATTTATTATAACCAGATGGGTATACAAAAATTTCCTGGTTACAGTATCTCAGGAAATCACTTCAGTAGATATTATGTAGTTATAGACGACTGATTTTGATGTCATTCTCGGGTTGGATTGGATCCATTCAAGTTATGCCTCAGTTGACTATACAAATATAGTCATTCATTTTTAGTTTCCCAATGAACTAGTTATTGATTGGAGGGGTTGTATCTCAGTGCTTAGGGGTCAGATTGTTTCATATCTTAGAGCAAGAAAGATGATATCTAAGGGATGTGCTTTTAGGTCCCTTCTCAGAATTCTATGACAGCATATGATCTAGAGTTAGAAGCATGAACTCAAAAGTTTAGCAGTAGCAAAGTAGGGATAGTGTTATCTAAATTTAGTAGATTTTGTATCCATGGGGTTAGTTGTATGATAGGTAAACCAGAAGGCTTGAAATAGTGTATGCAAGAATTTATGTTTATTGATTCAAAATTAAGTATGATGATGTCGGTGTGACTTAGAGATGTGATAGTAGTAGGCTATGAAATAAGTTAGTCTGGTTCATTAAAGGTTTGGGGATATCCATATTAAGTGTTAGAATCTGAGTTTGAATCTTTGAAGATTGAGTTAATAGGAAATAGTATTGAAATTCTTGATAGTGTGAACTCAATGTATGGTGATACTCATGAAGATTCTAAGTTAGGCAGTGTTTAAAGCTATTGTTGGATGACCATTCAAACTATAGAAAGTTAAGAATTGTATCTCAAAAGGAAGTATTTGTAGTGGATTTTGCACTTTCAAGTGTATTATTTCAAGGTGAATTTGTTACTGATGAGTATTGTCATATTTTGAACTTTAGAGTAAAATGGTTGCAGTTCAGTTTAGAGTTTATCAAAAGGGTCCCGAAGACTTAGAATGATGGCTTAAAGCTAATGAGAGATGATAGAACGAGTAACTAAGTTAGGATATCAAATTTTAGTAGTGATGCCAGTATGTAGAAGAACAACACTAGGGAGAAAGATGCCCGGCCCATTCTTATTTCAATCTTTCTGCTTCAGTTATCATGATATCTACTCATACCTGACATATCAGCTCCATTATCATAGCTCATATTCATGTATTTGCCATAGAGGATCATGTACGCTTCTAGTCCCTAGTATAAGGATTTCTAGTTTGCTCAACAGTATGAATCATGTTCCATGAATTTATAAACTCCAAACTCAGGTCATGCAACTCATAACTCATGTACTCATGTTTTACAATATGTTCAGTTTCAGGTACTCATGTTATACTCCTAATGATCGTCAAAATCCATATTATGTAATTTATGTCCTCAATTTAGATCTCTTTGATTAATTCATGAAGTTAATACTTTATTCCTCAGACCTCAATTAAGCGTCAAAGTTATGCATAGTATTCTTTTATATTTTAGGTCCTTATGTTCTAATCCTTTAGTGACCTCTCCTTATGAAATAATAGTGGTGATAAGTAATTGTTTAGATGCGAGAGAGTAAATATTCCTTGTTAAGAAAAATTTATTGTATGTTTCGTATACCTAAGGCTGTAAGGTAGAAGGAATATTGAGGTTAAGCTTTTCAATATGTCATGATTGGGTGAGAATTCTATGTGTATTTTCTTGGGGTAGTGCATACAAGTTATTAATGATAGAGGATTTAAGACTATGACGAAGATGCTTTTATGGGTTTTTGTTTAAAAGTTCATATGTGGTTATGAAAATAGGCTTGAATGTCATGTTGGTGTATAAGTGGACGAATGGATTGTGCGCTAGTGAATTCCTAGTAAAGAAGTTGAATGTAGCTGTCAAAGTGGTAATCAGAATTATTTATTAGATGAGAAGTTGTGAAAATGTAGGGGGTATTGAATTCATGATTTAGGCTAATATTACAGCGTTATGTGTGTACCTTTTAGATTCGAGTAGGCTTGAACATAGTGAGAGAATTGAGTTCAACTCAGGCTTCAGTAGATAGAGTTATCAGTACCCATGTAAATATTTTAAGTAGCCTCAGGTGAAGTGTAGTATTAAAGGAAAATGTATAGTTGAGGGAGTATTTGAGGAGAGTGTTTAAGCTTAAGAGTAGAAGTTACATTATCTAAGGAATAGCAATTCCAGTTTATATTTCATAGGCCATTGTTCCATGTTATAGAGTTATAGCCATATTAAGAGTCCTTACTCATATATCTTATTCAGATTATGTCCACGTTCTTTTCTCCCTAGTGTTATTATAACTTCTTAGAAAGAGTGTTGAAAAAATACTCTAGTTGAGTATAAGATTTCAGTATAATTCAGTCTCTATAGGCAGTAATTTAGTTTAGTAGTCAGACAGACAAGTTCTTATGGTTTATCCATCTTCCGATCTAGTCTTACTTTAGAAGTTTCATGAATATTGCCATTCCAAGAGATAGATTGTCCGCATCAATGTAAATTATGAATTCAGTTCAGTTCTTGCATCATGATTCAGATTTAGATATTCAGTAATTATTTAGTTCATAAGTTCCTCGTGCATTATCTCAGTCTTTCTATAGTATTTTATCAAAGTCAGTATCATTCGGGGGATGAACTATCCCAAGAGGGAGTGTTGTAATACCCTGAATTTTCATGTCTTAAACCTTTCAACTTTTCTTTACAAAACCAGATCCATCCTAAGGTAATGGTTACTCATAAGTTGACTCTCTCATTTTTAACTCAGCCTTATTACCATTCTTCTGTCATTGCATGCATTCATGAAATCAGTTAGTTTGTAATGCCTCGAGAGTACACCTTGGGTGCTACACGGTGCTTACAGTCCCGAAAGACCTCAAGCTAACCAATGACTGGTATCTACTGTGAGCACTGAATAAAACTAGTAACAAAAGATTATTTTGAGGAATTTAACTGAAAATGCCAACAGGTTTTAAGCCATAGTTCAGATAATGTCTGCAAAAAACACTGATAAAACGGCTAATAATGACAACTGAAAACTGACAAATTGTTTGTACTAGTTTAAAAGCCTCTAAACAGAATAACTGTGGAGTTGCTGGCACAAGCCCCTAACTAACTCCGACTGACTAAAAAGTACTGAACTGATAAGGCAAACTGAGATAAATAAATAATGTCCTCAGAGTATGAGGACTCACCACTACTAAAACTAATAATCTGGTATGTCTACGTGTAATCAGGGAACTGAGCGATCAAACCTATGATATCAAACATCATAGCGCTAGAAATGGGTATGTGATCAGTACTTTGAATGTACTGGTATGCTAAATGAGGTAAGGCTGAGATGCATGGGTTCATGTGCATGAATGATAACCGACTGAATGAATAGAAAAGGATAACTGAACATGAAGTAATAACTAGTTGAATGATATGAGATAACTTAGTAAACATGTATGAAGTAGGGACTGACTAGTTAGCATGAGATTACTAAATATAAATGCCTGAATGTTGTAAAATCTGAAAATGCATAACCAAGAATATAACATATTTCTGATATATTATGTAAACTGAAATACTAAAATCTAATAACTGAATAATAGATAAACTGTATGTTATGGTCAATCAAAAATGAACTGAGTACTGAACTAAATATTGAATCTGAAACTGTGGGAGGTATCATCTAACTGACATGCACCAGTCTGAGCTGATCTGGGTCCAACTTGTGACCCCATTTAGAAGGATGATAGTACCGTACCACGGGTACTAACAATGGATGTGGAGTCTGTCCAAATCTAGTAGGTGACCCCTGAGATCAGTCCTAACTAGTGGGTGATCCCCGAGAGTGTCAGTCCTAACTGGTGGGTGACATCCCATAACCAATGTTGGTTATGTAGTTCTGGAACTTAGGGATTGCTTCTAAGGACCCATTCCTAGCTGACGGGTGAGCCCTCATACCTAGGCTCGTTCGGTGCTAAATCTACTACCAACTGAACGGACACTGATTACGGGACTGAGCTAAGCTTAACTGAAGAAGGAATTGACTCGGATTATTAAACTGATCTAAGTTTGACTGATATGATAATTGACTAAATTGTCAATACCCATACATGTTTGAAACTATTTTGAAAATACTGAGACTAAGTAAATAGCTAAATTTTGGGTATTTATAACCCCCGGTACTTGATAACAATAACAACAGGGACACATGAAAGCTTTGAAACCATGGAAGGAAATCATTGTCCACAATTATTCACTTAAGCATTTTATCAAATACATAGGTACCAAGACTTTAAGATGGTAATACTTCTAGACATGAGGAGATAGCACGATCACATGACAAAGTCATAAACTAAGGATTTATTCTGAATTCTAATGAATGTGATATGGAAACCACAATATTTAAAACATACTATAATGCATTACACTTGAAACAATTCATAATCTTAACCTGTAAACATGTAATAAGTAGTCATTATTCAAAACCAATCATTTAGGCATTTCATCAAACACTTCCAATTCATGGTTTAAACTAAGCATAGGAATATTTTTAAAACCTGTAGTAATCACATGATTTCAATTCTAAGATCACCAATTAGGGTTTAAATTTAACAAGAAACACTATTCAAACATATAAGATTTAATATCACCAATAATTTCATGAAAATGTGGCAAAAATCCGAAAATCATGTAAGTTCATGGATGTAATTCATAAAAATATGTAATAAGGGCTGCTTTCAATGAAAATAAATTGTAAAGCTCATTTATAATCAGAATCTATACAAGCTTCATGGAGATAAATCATTATAAACATGTAATTTCATGATTTAAAATATAAAAGATGGATTCTTGGACTCCATGGGTAAAAAGGGCCCATAGATGAACATCTAACATAACTTAGGATTTTAATCTTGCAAGATAATTGTAGTTCTTGATCGTTCTTGGGTGGAGAAGCTTGAATTCTTAAGCTTTCTTGAGCAGTTAATGGTTGAACTGGATGAATTTGGGTGGTGGCTTGGGTTTATTTAGAAGAGAATGTGAAAAATATGAAATATAATGCTTTAACTAATGATTAATCCTGTTTTTAATTGAATAGGGTAAAGTAAAAGGACTTAAATACCCTTTGAAATTAAAACTCAGAACTGGAACTGAAAAATTCCAATTTTGCACAACGGCGCGATGCGCTGCTATCGCGTCAAGCCACTGGAAAATGGACAATCTCAATTTTCCACTTTGGCACGATGTGGTGCTATCACATTGCGTCACTAGAAAGGAACGATTCTAAAATTGCACTCCTCCGTGATGCGGTACCTGCCCCACCACGATTTCTGGAGTGACACTGACCAATTACATTAAGCTACTGGAAAGGGACGAGTGTGAATTTGGGGATAACCGCGATGCGGTGCTGATCATGTTGAGCTATTGCTTTCACTAAAAGTGTCATAACTTCTCACCTCGAGTATCAGATTAAGGATAAATCGGTATTGTTTGAAAGCTAATTCGATTGTCTATCTAATGGTGGGTTATGAGCTCAAAAATTCTTAGTAAAATGAAGGATATACCCGTTTGAAGTTGACTATAGCAATATCTTTCTCAAGAACTCAATCGGTAAGGGATATTTTAATTCGTCAAAGAGCTAGGGGCTATTTGAGACCTTAATATACATCAAACTCACTCATAAAACTACCAAATAACTATAATTTATTTCTCATGATCTTGAAGCATGGTCCTAATATTGGTTTAGATTCTCGGGGTATTACAGTTTAGTTCATGTATCATGTTTTAGGCTCAGTTATGTAATCATGTTTTTAGTGTTACATATTCAGTATGTGATTTCAGTTACTTTAGTTTAGAACTCTCATCCTAATCAGTCTTATTAGAGGATGAATGTTCCCAAGGGGGAGATATTATAAGACCTCATATTATTCTCAGCACAGTTCAGCTCCTAGTTTGATAAGAGGCTTAAAATCTAAAAATTTCACTAAGTGTTGGGGACTTAGTCATTTTTAAGGCCTCTTTTTAGTTAATTCATGTTCAGGGTGTAAGGTACATATATCAGAGAAGTTTTAAATTTTTTGGATGAGGATTTGGTCATGTTTGGATCACAATTCCAGCAACTTATCATGATAGCATCGCATCGCAATGCTAATAGCGATGGCATACCTACCCTATTACGATAACCATGTAAACCATAATCCAGTTACAAAGTTAATTTCATGAGGGGCAATTACGTCTTTTTCCTTAACCTAATTTGTCAAATCATGAATTATAACACCAGCTAGGGAATTATTTGCCCATCTTATCCAATTTCTTCATAAAATCAAACCCTCTCCTTCCCCAAGAAAATTAATTTCCATTAGTTTCTCTCTAAGAAAATCAAGAATTCAAGTTCCCAAATCCAAGAACCCTTAAGAAAGCATCAAGATTGGTGTTTCTCTTTTAAACTCAAGGGTTTAAGGTATGTGTGACGTTCATCCATGGGCACTTTTCACCCATGGAGTCCAAAAATCGCCTTTTATTTTTAAATTATGATTTTTTACATATTTAAGTTGAATTATCTCCATGAATCTATTATTGATTTTGATTTTTTTATTATATTTACAAGTGTTTTCGACGGGATGAGCCATTATATGTTTTGAATATTGAAATCTTCATATTGAAATCCCAAATTCATGGTTTTAGTATTGTAATCGTGTTATCCTTGTATGCTTTACCCGTTACCATGCTTAAATTCATGACTCTCATATGTTTGATGAAATGTCTAAATGTTAGGTTTTGAGAGTTGATCCCCTACTATGGATTTTAAAGCTTTATACATCGTCATTGTTATTTCCATTCAGTGCTAGTGGGTTATGAACACTCGATACCTAGTTGTTTACATAATTTCAGTATCTTCAGAATGATTTCAGACAAACTATGAGCATTGTCAATCAGTTAGTTGTTATGATTAGTTATTTGCTCAGTTAAGCTTAGTTCAGTCTAATAAATAGTGTCATTCATTTGCGAGTAGGATTCAGCACCGAGCGAACTCAGGGATGGGGGTATTCCTGCAAGTTTAGGGTTTGACCCTTAGTAGTAATTCCTCAATTACAAAACTATGTAGCCAGCGTAGGTTTGATATATCTCCTTACTAGTTTAGGGTTGACACATATATCATGAGTACTACTGCTAGTATAAGGTGACTCTTTAGTTCTTCAGGATGCCAGTTTAGTGGATCCACAAAGTTATTGTTAGTACTCGTGGCATGGTACTGACACCCTTCCAACTGGGATTACAAGTTGGACCCCGATTAGCTCAGATTAAGGCATATCGGTTATATAATACCTCCCACAGTCTCAGTTTAGTAATTAGTATAGTTTCAGTTCGGGTTTGCTTGACTAAGTTTACAGATTTTAGTTTATTAGTTATACAGTTTGCAGTCTTTTAAATTACAGACTTGATTCAAATTTTCAATTTATGCTTGGTCTTGCATTCTAAGATGTTACAGTTTTCATGCATTCATGTTCAGTTATCTCATGCTTTATAGTTAGTCCTTATCTCATATACACACTACCCCATGTATATAAGTCTGACCTTATTGTATATACCAATACATTCAAAGTATTGACTAGATACTTTTCTTTGAACTATGATGTCTTATATCATAAGTTCAGATACTCAGTTCCCATACCAAAGTTAGACATCTAGTGTTACTCAGCAGCAGCAGTGGTGAGTCCTCATCTATTGGGGACGTGATGGTATATTTTAGTTGTTTGGTAGTCCAGTACTTTCAGTCAATTATAATTAGTTGGGGACTTGTCCCATCAACTACTCTGTCAGTTTAGAGGCTTTTGGACATTCAAACAGTCAGTTAGATAGCTAGTCAGTTTATCAATCTTATTAGTCAATTTCAATATTTTATCAGACGTTACAAACTTGTGAATTTATCATATTTTTAGTATGCTGGCCGTATTGCCTTATTAGTTGTTTTTTGCATATGTCCTTTATTATTATAATATACAGTACTCACAGCAGGTACCAGCTCACGGGTTAGCTTATGGTCACTTGTGACCGTAAGCACCATTGTCACGACTAAAGAGTAGCCTCGGGTCGTGACAAGTTGCCCCATTGATTAAGTTGGCCCAGAATAAGGTGAAATTCTTATGGTTTAAGGCTTGTTAGGGTAGTACACGTGGATATCTTTTTAGATCATAAGAGCATGAAAAATGTTTTCACCCAGAAAGAGCTCAATCTTAGGCAAAAGAGATAGCTTAAGCTACTCAAGGTTTATGACATGAGCCTTCACTGTTGCCCAGGTAAAGCTAACGTAGTTGTTGATACTCTTAGCAGGTTATCCATGGAGAGTCTATCTCATGTGGTTTAGAATAAGTGAGAATTGATTAAAGATATTCACCATTTGGCTAACCTTGGAGTTTGTCTGTTGGACTCTGATAATGGTGGTGTGTTTCTGCCAATGGTGGCGCAGTCATCTCTTAGTACTGAAATAAAGAAAAAGCAGATATTGGATTTTGTCTTAATAAAGATTAAGGGAGATGTAGGTCGAGTAATGGCTTTTAAGATTAGTAGTGATGGTATCTTGAGGTACCAAGGCAGATTATGTGTTCCCAATATAAATGGGTTGCAAGAGAGGATCTCGGTTTAGGCTCATAAGTTGCGGTATGTTATTCATCCTGGTTTGACAAAAATGTATCATGAACTTAAGGAGATTTATCGATTGAACAATATGAAGCAGGATGTGGCAAGTTTTGTGGCTAAGTACCTGGTGTGTCAGTAAGTAAAAGTTGAGCACTTGAGTCCTAGAGGATTGTATCAGGAGATTAAGTTGCCTGTGTAGAAGTGGGAAGTGATTAATATAGATTTCATTACTGGTATTCATCAGTCTCAGAATTAGTTTGATTCAATTTGGGTCACTATGGATAGAATGACAAAATCTGCTCACTTCTTTCCAGTAAGGACTAAATTTTTGGTAGAGGATTATGCAAGGTTATACCTCCAAGAGATTGTGAAGTTGCATGAGCCACATATTTCTATTACTTCATATCATGGTATGCAGTTTTCATCACACTTTTGACATTTGTTTTAGAAAGGTTTGGGAACTAAAGTGAGCCTTAATACTATTTTCCATCTACAGTTGGATAGGCAAGCAAAAAAGGACCATTTAGAATTGGAAGATATGCTCCGGGCTTACGTGATTGACTACGGTGGTAGTTGGATTGATCATTTACATCTTGTAGAGTTTGCATATAATAATAGCCACCACTCTAGTATTGGTATGGCTCCGTTTGAGGGTTTGTATGATAGGAGGTGCAGATCTCCTATTTGGTGGTTCGAGGTTGGTGAGGTAGAAATATTTGCCCCAAATTTGGTTCACCAAGTCATGGAGAAGGTGAAGGTTATTCGGAATAGACTTAAGACCGCCCAAAGTCACCAAAATTCCTATACATATGTGAGGCGTAGAAAGTTAGACTTTAAGATTTGGGATAGGGTGTTCTTGAAGGTGTCTCCCATAAAGGAAGTAATGCAATTGGGGAAGAAGGGCAAGCTTTGTCCTCGGTATGTTGGCACGTGCTTGGTCTTGAGAAGGGTTGGTAGTATTGCATATGAGTTGGAGTTGTCATCTAGTTTAAGCTCTATTCACCTGGTGTTCTATGTTTCGATGTTGAGAAAGTGCGTGAGTGATCCTTCAAAGGTTTTTCCCTTGGATAAGGTGGGTATTTCAGACTTCGTGTCCTATGAGGAGGTCCCGGTTAAAAATTTAGATCGATAATTTCGTCGGTTACAGAAAAAGGATATAGACTTGGTAAAGGTTCTATGGAGGAACCACAAGGTTGAAGAGGCTACTTGGGAAGCCAAAGAGGACATGAAGTACAAGTATCAATTACTATTCCCTATTCCTAAAACATCCTGCTTAAAGTATGTATTGTTCTTAACATCTTTGTTTTCTATCTTTGTTAAAAGAATATTATAAATCCATTGGTATTTTATTTTCTGTCTTAAAGGTAAGAGTACAGATGTTTGGGGTCTAATCATACTAGTAAATGCTTTGTTCCATCATTCGAGGATGAATTATCCAAGTGAGGGAGAATTAATACACCTTGGATTTTGGCCATTGAAAATTTCTTGAGCTTTGAGCTTACTGCCTTGGTTATGACTAACCCCATGAGTCAAATGGTGTCTTGACGGGTCATATGAACTTAGTTGTAAGGTGTTCAGTGAAATGGTGTTTGAGTTTTTATCCTAGTTACGACTTGGGGACACGGGTCGTAAGGACTCGTGACGAGTCATTAGGGTGAGTCGTAACCAAATCAGTAAGTTTGAGGCTTTATTTTTCTCTAAGTACGAACGGCTCAGTAAGATCCATAAGTATATGTTACGAATCGTTAGGTAAAATCATAGGATGTCCAAAGTCTAACCCATTTGAGTTTTGTGTTGCCTACGACTGGACCCTATGAGTCGTAAAATCTGATTATGAGTAATCTGGCTGAGTTGTAAGGTTGATAGTGTATGGGGGTCTTGGTCACTGTCTTGGTTATGACTCGTGGTCTCAATTCATAAGGAGGGGTTACAAGTCAACCATATATTATGGGCATTCTGGACGTTTTTCCAGTTTTTAAGTTAATGGCATTCTAGATATTTTCCTTTTTGCCCAACTTGAAAACCATATCTTATGACCTCTTTAGGGTACCATTAGCCCTCATAAAACACATCAAATAGGCTCTCAAACGCTCTTTAATCCTCAAGGTCAAGAACAATTAGGGTTTTCAAGAGATTAATCAATTGGGGCTTCCAAGGGTGATTTCTCTCCGTACATCTTGGTGTTTAAGGCATGTTACTCTTACCCCGTTATCAATTTTGTAAAAGAATGTGATTTAAAGTTTTGTTCATAAGATATTGATGTTTGTTTTGAACTATGGGTTGAGGGTTTTTAATATAAATTGCTTAAGTGTTCTTCCATGATTCTTATGAAGCTATTGTGCTTAAATTGGTGGTTGGTAAATGCATTGGGGTGCATGGGAATGGTGGATGGAAATAGAGCTACAAAGTAATCCTCAAATCAAATTGTTTGGTATGGAAATTGGTAAAAATCTCAACCCACTTGCATAATTAATTTTGGTTTGTGCATTATCACTTGGCTTGACTTATTTCTTGAAACTAATGCATGGAATAAATGGTTAAATGTTTAAGGATGGTCTTGAAAACTTTATGGGGTACACGGGAATCCCTCGAGTGATTCTATGATGAAAACCTTGTGGGTTCGCGGGAATCCAAGTGACTTTAATAATGGAGTTTATGGGATACACGGGAATTTCAAAAGTGTTGGCTAATGACATTGCTTACAAGTTATAGTCGATATGAAGATACCACTTAATAATCCCTTAATAATTAACTCCTGGAGTTAGTGGTTTGGTTACGTATTAAATGTTTTAATTGGACAGTAAAGGGGGTTGTGATAACTAGCCGTGAAGGTGTGAGTCCAACGGACGGACACTAGGAACTCATGTTTGCCGGTATAAGGGTTGATCTTGATGACCTTGTGCTTGAGGGTTATAAGGAAATCCCCCAAGCCTATACATGTATATATGTATCATAGAGGGCGAAGGAAATAAGGGAATTCTTGACTATCTATGATATCTCTAGTTCGTGCGGCTAACACATACTAGGGCCCGTTCAGGTGGTAACACTAAACCCATATAACCAGTAAGTGGACTTATGATGGTAAATCTACACAATCCAGGTTAAATTTTTTAAAGTTCATGCTAAACCTTGTTCCATGTCCCGGCATGGTGTGTGTGTGTGTATACATACATACATACATACATACATACATATATATATATATATAGTTATGTGTATTGGTTTGACTTAATTTTGGATTGATAAAATTACTTTATCTCTATCCCTGAGTTACTTGTTAGCTTTCACCCAGCTAACCATCTTCGGATGTTGTATCCCCATGCAATGCAAGAACCGGCCATTCTTCTACTCCTTCTGCTTAGTGACTTGGTGATTCGGGGAAAACTTTTAAGTCAAACTAAAGTAGTGAGCTTTCATACTCTGAAAGATCCCATTTCATGTTATGGATCTCTTTATGTCTTTATTAATCCTTTTGATTTTTGTTTGGCTATGGTCGGGGGCATGTCCTGATTGAATATTCTTTGGTTTTGATTAGAGGTTTTGTCGTACTACTGTGGGCATGGGCGGTGTCGGTATTGGCATCGGTATTAGTATTGGTATTGGTATTGGCATTGGTATTGGTTGGTCATTTGGTTGGGGATGGTTGGTTTTGGTTATAAGCGTATTATAATGTCTTTAATTTGATATTCTCTTATCTTGTTATATGTTTAGAATTCATTCGAAACAGGGTGTGAGGTGGTCAATGGTTTGGGTAGTAGTGGTGGTCTCCGATCCTAGTTGGACTTGAGTTTCCTGACACGGTCAGGCCTTGGTTTGGGCCATGTCAATACCACTACCTCGGATGTTTTGGGAAAGGAATAATGCACCATAATTTATTATTAGTATAAAACAAAAAAAAAAGATATTGGCACATCAAGAATAAGAATGGATCCCTAATTTCTATTTTTTCTATTTTTTCATTTTGAACAGACTAATTGAAATAGGTACTTGAGAAGATAATGGATCCCTTGTATTCAAATCCTTTAAGAGCAGAGCATAGGAATTCTATGAACAAACTATTTACCATATTTTGCAGGTTCTATAATCATATCACACTTTAGAGGGCTAAAAGTACAAGGAATCAGCTAACACAATACAGGAGATATCAAATGACTCTAACAACGCTACAAAGGTTTCATTCTTGGAAAATCAACTATGCATATTGTTACATCTTCTTCACATTTTAATTGTTTAGTATATGGTATTAATGGCATTGAGTGCTCATTCTACTTTGTGAAAATCAGATGAACAAAATATGCAGCATAGGTGTCCACGTCTAAAAATGAGCCAAAATAGAGACTTTAACCACAAAGAGAGGATGATGACATATAAAAATCAACAACATGCAATAATAAATCAAGATGGAGAAACTAATAACGCAATCAAAATACCAACAGACAACACAAAAACAAGGAAACAACAACAAATACTACCACAATGCCCCTTTCTTAATAAAAAATGATACAATATCTTTTATGGCTTCAGCAATACAACAATAGAAAGGAACAACAAGATACCAGAAGAATCAAAATAGAGCACCAAATCTTGGGTAACTTAAGATTATTTTTTCACTCTCGGTTGCATTAAGCTCTGAACTTCAACTGCATCCATCAAATAAACATTGAAGATAAAATTAAAAGAGGCTTCTAAATCTCTTTATCGATACACAAGCTTATCAAAAAATTAAAACACTAAATCCAAATGCTATAAAACCAACCAATGACAATAAAATCTTCAAATAAACTCTGAATACTGAGAAACAAATCAGATGAAGAGACAGATCTGGTGTAATGATAAAGGATTAGAAAACTCATCAAGGATTGATTAATTCAAATCGATGAATACTCCAATAGCCATTTCCAACCGAGAACAGCGCCTGAGTTAGATGTAAGAGCAAATATTCTTAAAGCTTGAATATTTTAATGAAAAAGGGAGAAGATGACGAAATCAACAGAGAAGTCATGTCAATGACAGATTGATACTAAAGTATCTAATATTTTCCACTTTCAAATGTGTGTTGTACTTTCCTAATTCTGTTTTTTAGATTGATTTTGTTGTTTTTGGAGTTATTTTGTGCGCTTAGAACTTTAGGCTACCCCTAAGGGCGGATATAGGGGTATAAGTGGGGATTTTTGAGAACCCAGTAACTTTCGTTTCAGATCTCGTATTTATATTAAGAAATTTAGTAAATATATAAAAATAATAAGTTGGAACCCATAAATAAAGTGTGTTATTGGTCTAGTGGAAGAAAAGAGATTGTTAAAGCTTTGTAAGCTTCTTGGTTATGGGTTCTAACCCCATCAACTACTGTATTAAAATTTAATTTCCTTTTTCCTAAAGGAATCCATAAATTTTATATTAAATTTTCCTTTTACCTAAACGAACCCACAAACTTTATATTAAATTTTCCTTTTTCCTAATGGAACCAACAAACTTTAAATCCTAGAGCCGCCTCTGGCTACCCTTTTTGTAAATAGATTTACTTTTCAATAAAATCTAACTCGTTGGGTCATTTTATCTTAAAATTAATAATAATATTATATATATATAATTTATATATATATATATATATGTATATATATATATATAATTTTTACTCTCTTCTTTATTTTGTGTGGCTATAAATCATTTCTTTGTTGGTGAAATTGTCATTTATAGTTATTTTTAGAGAAAAAACATCATTTCACCCCTGAACTTGTTTGCTCAACTTACTTTACCACTCTAACTTAACTTATAATTACTTATCAGCAAAATGCTCTATCGAACCCCTGTACAATGTCAGTTTTGTAAGTTGGACACTTCTACTTATATATTTGTCATCTGGACCTCTGAACCCACGAAAAAGCTAAATTTTAAATACTTTTTTGGAGAGTGTAACACACTGTTCCATGTCAGCTACCACATCAGATGTCATGTGTGTCATGTCATCTGCCACGCATGCCACATCATCTGCCATGTCATTTTAAAAAAAATAAATAAAAAATAGAAAAAGTATTACATTAAATTCCAAGTTATTTTTAAAATACTACATAACAAATTAGATAATAAAATTAATTTAGTTAAATAAGAAAAATTTATAAATTGTAGAAAAATTTGAATAATCATGCTTTTAAAATTTTAAAAAGTTGACTAATCATTTTTAAAATAAAAAATAATAATAAAAAGTAGATAAAAAAGAAATTTTTAGAATTCTCCGACTTGGTTCCGGAATGGTGGTACAGTCGGATCTGTAAACTTTGCCTTTGTGGCTTCGTCTAGAGAGTTGTGCCTTTGAAGCCCGTATTGATGAAAAGAAAGGGCGATTTATTTGCACAATTAGAACTTCTAGACACATGGGTTTACTGATCTCCGACAGGCCCCTTGTCTGGGTGAAAAAATTTTACCATACAGTCAGAAATTCTTTAAGTTCTTTTCTATTTCGGTTGGTGCTTCGGTTCGGTTGTCTGACTTAAGCTATATCCGATATTAGTACTTGGTCTGACGATCAATTGACCATAAGTTTTTTCTGAATAAGGGATCGCTCCATACGATCCACGAAGAGTTTTACGAACACGTTCTGCGAAGAGAGGAGGAAGCCCATCAATGAATTTGGCTTTCCAGTGTTCGTATCTGCTTTCGGGTAAATCCATGACCCGACTGAGAAAGGTATCTTTATACCATCGAAATTCGCCTAAATGGCGGCATTTTAAACCATTCAAAAGAGTTCGAATATTTTCGTGATGGTTGGTAAATCTACCACCAAAATGTTCAATAATAGTCAGCATTAAAGTATAAACGGCATCGGATCGTCCTGCCGTTAGAGTTCGGCCAAGATTGTCTTTGCCTTCATTAGGGTTTACGGCATTAAAAATTTCTTGGCGTTTAGTATCGTCTAGGAAGTTATCCCACCAACCACGACGTTGGCCGGTAAACCCAGCAACAATCATTTTGCAGATTGTCTGGTCAGATCTATCGTTCCTAGCCGTAGCACGTGTAGCCATACAAATTGTGGCATACATTGACATACGATGGATTAATATAGAGATTTGGCGGTCGGATAATCCGTCAATATTCCATTCATAGATGGCATCACCATTATAGGAAGTGTTTGTAATATTCCAATCTCTTTCCTCTATCAGAACATCTTGAGGAGTAGGACGGGGATAATATGCAGTGGTCATGCGAGGAATGTCGGCATATTTTTTGCCTGGTTGATTTTTCACCATTCCTCGGAGTTTATTCAGTTCTGAAGACAGCACTTCACCTGGGTCGTTGGTGGAAGCAATATTATCAGCAAAATTAGACTCAATAGTCTGAATATTTTCAAGATCCATATTTAGAGGTTGAATATTAAGACCTTTGAATTTTTTATCAAAAAGAATTTCCAAGCGTTCCCAAGAGGTAGAAGAGGTCGTTGTGAATCCTTCTATCTCAAGTGGTGGCTGAATGCCCGGTGCAGAATATTTGACTTCTTTATCATTGTTAGATGATTTAGAAGTTGAAGCAATATTAGAAGAGTTTAGCTGAGTACTTAGTTTATTAACTAGTAAAATAAGTTCATCGAGTTTAGTATCTAAAGAACCAATATGTTCACCAAGCACTTTAACATAAAGACTCAAATAATTATTCTGAGAAATAAGATTATTTATTTCAGAAACTGTGATTTTTCCAATATCATCATTAATGAATTTTTGAAAAGCGGTAAAAGTCATACCAGTATTATTTGGTAAAATAAAAGAAGATTGAGGAGGGTATTTAGATTGAGTAGTCGTACTGTCAGGGTGTTGGTAGGATCTCTCAATGAGTTTAATGTAAGAAGGCAAATATGCAGACATAAACCAAGGAACAAAAAATATGATTTGATTATGCAGTGCACAAGTTTCATAGAATTCTTCAAAAATATTCTGAAGTTCATCTTTAGAATAGGTTTCAAAGAACCATGTTCTAAAGGGTTGCCATTTTTCAGCAAAGAAGTCTTTTTGAATATATTTTCTGGCTGGAGAGCCAGGACTGAAATCAATAATTTGTTTAAACATAATTAAACAGAATTTATATCGAAATCCATCTCCGAAGGAGTAGGGTTTTCATTATTAAAATCTTGAACAATATTAGTTTTAGGATTGATCTTTATCTTTTCTACATTCCTAGAAGAAGTAGGAAGATCTGCAGAGTTTAGTGTATGCAATGATGCAGCGCGATTCCTAGCTGGACCATAAACTGGTGCAGAAGGTTCTATCGGAGAAATATGCTGAATTTGAGGAAGTTTTCTTGGTATTGAAAAAGAGTTTCGATAGACAGGAAGACTATTGTCAAACTGTAGACAAATCTGTCCATCAGAGTTTTGAGTTACATGAGTTAACTCAGAATTTGTTGCTTCGTCCGCCAATTGTTTTGAAGAAGTAACAGAGTTTAAGATCCATGTCTGAGGGAAATTAATTTCATCCCATCGAATTGGTCTTCGAGTTGTTATTTTGGATTTTATAAAATTGGTCTCAATAAGCAGAGTACAATCAGAATTATCATCTATCAATTTACAACGAGGATTTAAAGTAGATAACAATCGATAATATATTCGATAAGATAAACCAATAAGCTCAGATCCAGGAGCATAATTATAACCATGAGTTTTAATATTCAAAGTTAATGCATGCAGAATATTCACATCAGTCAAGGATAATAATAAATTAGGTTGAGTATTAAAATATACAGGGCCATATGCCAGCGTTGATTCTATAGATCCCATAAGCGATTTGCGGAAATTTAAATTTCTAGCATCTCGTAGAGCTGCTAAAAACGTTTCCGGAAGACCCTTTAAAGTTAAAGGCCGGAAAGCAATTTGAACTAAGCCAATATGCATGTAATTGAAATTACGTCTAAAAATCTCAACATCTCTTTTATTCAGCAATTGAATAGTTTGTTCGTTAGCGTTTAAAGCTAGTGATTGCTCAGTTGTTTTTATAATCTGTTTGTGTTTGATTTTATCAAAAAATCCATATTCATATATAGTTTTTAAATCAACTTTAGGAATAGTCCATTTATTCAGAAGGTCTATATCTTGAGGTAAATCTACCTCTTCGAGTTTAGTACTTTTCGTACTAACTTCTCCCATATCCATAGTTTTTAGACTTATGTTCATACTAGTCGTTGTTCACCATCTCCAGTATATTTACTATGAAAGTTCCCAGGCTCTGATACCATTGACAGGATCTACTAGGCTGGGGTAAGCCGCTCAGCCCGCCAGACCAAGTACTAATATCGGATATAGCTTAAGTCGGACAACCGAACCGAAGCACCAACCGAAATAGAAAAGAACTTAAAGAATTTCTGACTGTATGGTAAAAATTTTTCACCCAGACAAGGGGCCTGTCGGAGATCAGTAAACCCATGTGTCTAGAAGTTCTAATTGTGCAAATAAATCGCCCTTTCTTTTCATCAATACGGGCTTCAAAGGCACAACTCTCTAGACGAAGCCACAAAGGCAAAGTTTACAGATCCGACTGTACCACCATTCCGGAACCAAGTCGGAGAATTCTAAAAATTTCTTTTTTATCTAAGTAGAGTCTGGATCTTTCGTAGTTAACATACCTCGAGAGGTTAGAACTATAGTATGAACATAAAAGAGGTCTAGCCGGACATAGTCACGGTGTAGATCTGGGAAAAAGAAAATACAAAATAGAAAAGTAAATATGTACCTGAGTTCGCCGGAGGAAGGCCGGAAATAGTAAAGCAAACCTTTATTACAAGAGCCGAAGGCTATTACAGGAGAGAGAGAGAGAGAGATAACTAGAAAAAGAAACTAAAACTCTGGATGCCTCCCTAAACAGAATGAGGCTCCTTATATAATAGAAAAAGGAATATTGCACAGTGATATGTGGATCCTGTGCACAGTGTTTTCAATAGTATTTTTACTATTACAGCAGTGTTTTACAATAGTGTTATTACAACAGTATTTTAATTTTTTGTACGTCCCCACTTCAGAAATTCTTCTGCGTTGGCTAACACTTCTTCTTCATTTAGTGTTTCTGGGGGCTGTGATTCTGCAAGATCTTCAGTATTTGCATCAGTGCTATTCATGGAGGTGTCTGATGCTTGTTCCACCTTTAACAGTAATTGGCTGCGCATTTCAGCCAAATAATCTTCAATCATTTGAAGTTTATTGCCATCGTGGGCAGAAATTCGTCTGGAGACATAATTAATTGATTTGTCTTCAATTAATATGGATTTTTTAGGGGCTGCTTCATATTCAGAGATTTTTTGTTTGATATCTTCCCGTTGTTCGTGCCCATAAGGCATTTTTGTGTGCGGGTCTATCCGCAAGAGTTTGTCCCAGAAATTACAATAAAAAGTCCGATAGATTGCTGGGATTTGTTGTGAATCGTATCCAATTTCAACAGACCATTTATGAATCCATGGAAGAGAAAATTCAATATAGAAGTACATTTGGTCTATGGTATCTAATTTGCAGATATGATCCGATAGATATAATTCGGTCAAGAATGGGGAGGATTTTTTCCAAGATTGATAAAGTGACGAATATTCAGTTGGCAAAATTTTTACGGATGGACCGTGATATGTCCACCATTGAAGAAACCAGTTCGGAATTGGTTTGTCAAATACCTTGGAACAAATTTTTATGAACCAAGTGTTCTTATGCTTATAATTATTATAATAGAAAACTTGGGAAAAAGCTTTTATGTAATCCCAGTAAGTAAAATTAGCAAGTGTTTGCCCCTGAGGTCCCATAGGCAGGTTTCGAAGGGTCATCGAGGAAATGCCCCATTCTTCGATTGGAATAAGTTTTTTAATAATTATTTTGGAGTAACCATGTACTCCTGGAGTGGATTCACCCAAAGGGCTATGCTCAAATGTGGCACTAGCAGTGTTTATGAGGATTTGCTCGTAATATGTTCGGGTTTTATATGATTCGCCTGCCATATAAACATTAGCGGTCAAATAATCTTTAAGGATCCGCCAGGCTTCTTCAGAATTTTCAGTAGGAGGAATATGCCGAGTTTCTAGATAAACAATAAGCTCTCTGGCGTCAAGCTTTTCATAAGTCGATTTATCTTCAGGGTTTTCAGAGACCATAGACGCAAAAGAATCTGCTGATTTGTTCTGTTCTGACAAATATGTCTTGATCTGCTGGAATAATGGATGAGTTTCTGGAATATCCTTGAGATTAATATTCGGAGTTTGAGTTTGGGATGACGAAGATGCCTCTCCCTGAGATATTCTGGAATTTATCAAAGTTCGGTTTCCGTGACTGAGCACTGGAAAATTAGAATTTGAATTGCTATAAGCAGTGTTTGATCGAGCTGTGCTCCGATAAGAGGGGTTTGTTCTTCCCCCGTATTGCAAATATGCAGAATTTTGGTTGCGGCCGCGACCGCGTCCTCTGGCTGTTTGCCAGGGAGGATCTCCCATACTGCAATCAATGATCATAGATGTCAATGTCAATATAAGAATCAGTATTAGTGTTTGCAAAATTGGTGTACCACCAGAATTCTTCGTGTAAAAACTGATTCCACCAAATATCTTCAGTAATAATCTGAGCCATAAGATGTTCCAGAATTTTTCTTTTATTATCCTCAGGAAGAGGAAGGCACTTAAGAATGGTTACAAGAGTTTTATCAGAGAAAAAGGTTGTAAACATATTCATGATATATATTCTCTGGATAAAAAATCAGGTAATGAATTATCACTACCGAGAACTCGCTGAATAGGCTCAATAGAACCTTGACAAATATTATGACCAAGAAATCTAACCTGAGTTTGAAATAAATGCATCTTGGGTTTAGAAATAACTAAACCATTCTGTACAATTACTTGTTTAAAAATATGCAGATGTTTGAAATGATGTTCAAGAGTTTTAGAGAAAACAAGAATATCGTCAATATAGACAATAATGAAATCTATATAGGGATTGAAAATATCGTTCATAATCTTCTGAAATTCAGAAGGAGCGTTTTTCAAACCAAATGGCATTACATTCCATTCGTATTGGCCAAAAGGCACATTAAAAGCAGTTTTATAAGTATGAGTTTTATCTATCTGAATTTGCCAATAGCCAGATTTTAAATCAAATTTAGAAAATATATTAGCATCATATAATCTAGAAAGGAGATCTTTCTTATTTGGAATTGGATACCTGATCCATTTTAAGACTTTATTCAGAGGTTTGTAGTTGATAACCAATCGAGGCATGCCTCTTTCTTTTTCGGCAGCGTTATTTACATAAAAAGCAGTACAAGACCATGGAGATCTTGAAGGCTTGATGAGACCCTTTTGTAAGAGACTATCAATCTCTTTTTTGCAGAATTCAACTAACTCCGTATTCATCTGACAGGGTCGAGATTTTGTTGGAATCTTGGCTTCATGGAAGCCATCTTCATAAGGAAGAGAAACAATATGCTTCTTTCTATTCCAGAAAGCGTTTGGATGGTCAGCACAAATATCAGTTATCAATTGAGAAGAAATTGTTTTTATTTTTTCTTGTACTTTGACAGATTTTAAATTGTCAGAGATGTTGATACTCATAATTTCTAACTGCAAGAAATTAAGCTGGTTTTGTTTCATATTTATGAGAGCATTTATATCTCTTGTTACAGGTTGGGTAACAAATGGATAAGAAATAGGCTGATTTTTATAAGTAGCTTTAAAACCATTGGCGTCAATATGCGTATATGGATAAATAGCATTTATAAATGGTGTACCCAAAATAATAGGAGGATATATTTGGTTTTTAACCAAAAAGAAGAAATGTGGAATACAAATATTATCACGGCAAATATGCGCATTAGGCAATTTATAATTGCTATCAAGCGAATGTCCAGTTGCAGATTTTACAAGATGAGTGGTTTTTTGAAAATACTTTGTGGGAATTAATCCCTCTTGAATACAACTAACGTCTGCCCCACTATCAATCATGGCGACATTAGTGATAAAGAATTCTTTGTTTATTAAAATGGTGCAATTAATATACCACTTATGAGCAGTAACAATTTGCATCATTCCAAGAAAAGAATCATTTTTCAGATTTTCAATATTGAATTTTTCAAGTTGAAATGATTCAAGATTTTCAATTTCGTTTTCCTGATTCGCAATTTCGTTTTCTTTTTCCTTACCTTTAAAAGAGGTTGAAGAGTTTGAATTTGAAAAACATTCTTTTTCTTCAAGTTTTGAAAGTCGATGATCAGTAATTATCTGGTTTTGTTTTAAAGAAACAATTTCCTTTTTTAGCTTTTCAATTTCAACTTTCAAATCATCAAAGGTAGTATCTCTACCTGGAGTTTTGCTCAAAGCTAATCTTCGATTAACTTCGGCCAAAGAATATGCCATAGGCTGATGTTCAAAATCATCTTTTGCAGTAGAAGGAATAGAGGACTTTTGAGTTGCAAGATGCAGAATTTTTTCACGAAATTTTTCATCCGTGACATCTTTCAGTAATTCAAGCACATTTTCAGCAGTTAAAGTTTTGACATCTAAATCAAGATCCTCAAATTGAGCTTGCAATTTATACATTACTTCATCACAATTACAATCGGGTTTGTCACAATCAGCACAATTTTTTTGATTGAAGCCATTATCAGAATTTGGTAATTCAAAATCATTTTCAGAAGTAGAGTCAGACATAGAATCAGAGGTATACAATAAGTTATAACTTGATCATGAACTTCATCAGAAAGATTTAGAGATTTCAATTTTTGCAATTTGCAGTTAGGAGCAATATGACCATATTGATTGCATTTATAACATTTAATTTTGGATAACGGACGTTTGGAGTAATTCTTCGCAAATCTAGTAGATCTGCGAAATGTTTTTCGAGCTTCTCGCTCTTCTCGATTTCTCCGACGAGGGTGTTTGGATTTGTACTGATATTTCGAATTCCTCTGGGGTTTTCGAATTATGGGTTTTTCCATGCCAAATTGTTCACAGAAATCACCCAATTGAGATTTTTCTCGGATTTTATCAATTTTGATCTGTCTAGCCAGTTTTAACTCATTACAAAGGGCTAAGCCTTCTTGAGTGCAAGCTCCTTTCTAGATTATATGATGCTAATATATTTTCTAAATTTGATTTAAAATCTGGCTATTGGCAAATTCAGATAGATAAAACTCATACTTATAAAACTGTTTTTAATGTGCCTTTTGGCCAATACGAATGGAATGTAATGCCATTTGGTTTGCCGAACTCTAACGGCAGGACGATCCGATGCTGTATATACTCTTATGCTGACTATTATTGAGCATTTCGGTGGTAGATTTACTAATCACCACGAAAATATTCGAACTCTTTTGAATGGATTAAAATGCCGCCATTTAGGCGAATTCAGGTGGTACAAAGATACCTTCCTAAGTCGGGTCATGGATTTACCCGAAAGTAGATACGAACACTGGAAAGCCAAATTCATTGATGGGCTTCCAGCCTTCAAGATCTCCATGGTCTTGTACTGCTTTTTATGTAAATAACGCTGCCGAAAAAGAAAGAGGCATGCCAACTATAGTATGAACATAAAAGAGGTCTAGCCGGACATAGTCACGGCGTAGATCTGGGAGAAAGAAAATACAAAATAGAAAAGTAAATATGTACCTGAGTTCGCCGGAGGAAGGCCGGAAATAGTAAAGCAAACCTTAATTTTATCAAATTTAAAATTCTTACCTAATTTAAATAAATTTTACTTAAATAATTAATTAATTTAAATATGATTTACATATTTAAAATATTTAATTTAAATTAACTGTGGGGAGAGAGGCTAGGGGGGCTGGGGTGGGGTGGGGGGCTGGGGGAGGAGGTTTCGTAGGGCTAGGTGGGGTGGGGGCTGGGGTAGAGGTTGGGTGGAGTGGGGGGCTAGAGAAAGGGGGTTGGGTGAGGTGGGGGTTGGGGAAGGGATTGTGTGGACTGGGTGGGATGGAGATGGGCTGGGTGAGGGGGGGCTGGGGAAGGAGGAGGGGTTACGTGGGGCTGGGTGGGATGGGGACGGGCTAGTATGGGGTGAAAAGCTGGAGGAGGGGGCTAGGTGGGGATGGACTGGGGTAGGCGTGAAAGAGGCTGGGTGGGGTGGGGGAGGCTGGGTGGAGTGGGGGAGGCTGGGTGGGGTGGGGTGGGAAAAAATTTTAAAATTTATTATTTTAAAATTTTTAAAAATATTTTAAAATTAAAAAGGATGGAGGAAAAAAATGATGAGGTGGGGATGGGCTGGGTGGGGTATGGGGACGGGCTGAGGTGGGGTGGGGAGGAAAAAAATATTTTTTAAAAAATTTTTAAACTGATTTTTTAATTTTTAAAATTATTTTTAAATTATTTTAAAAATATTTTTAAATTAAAAAAGATGGAGGAACAAAATGGATCCTGTTTTAATTTTTTTTAAAATTTAAAAATATTTTTAAATTTTTTTAAAAATTTTAAAAATATTTTTAAATTATTTTTAAATTTTTAAAAATATTTTTAAATTATTTGAAAATTTTTTAAAAGATTTTTAAATTTAAAAAGATGGAGGGAAAAAAGGACCCTTTTTAATTTTTTTTTAAATTTTAATATTATTTTTATTTTTTTTAATTATTTTAATATAAAATTGGCCAAAAATTGACCTCCACTGGCACCCCTAGGTGAGTGGTTACACTCTCTTTGTCCTAGTCACCATGACCTTGCCACATAGGCAAGGTCAACGATCAAAGGGCGCAAAATGTTGATTTTTGATGGGTTCAAGGGTCTAGATGACAAACATATAAGTAGAGGTGTTCAACTTACAAAACTGACATAGTACAGGGTCCAATAGAGCATTTTGCCTTATTTATCCCCTTAACAACTTTAAGTGAATTAAATACAACCTCGAAATCACAATTCCACTCTCACAACGGAGAGTGCACTACACGCGTACCATGTCATTGCCAGGTAAGAAATTATAATTTTTTTAAAAAAAAAAGGTGATACTATTTTTACATTTAAAAAAACAAAAATTATATATGTACTATTTTATATATATAATATTATATATATATTTAAAGAATATATATATTAAATAAAAAATGCCCCCCACCCTTACCCTTCTTCAGACCCTCCCATCCATCTCTTCGCCCTACCTCCCTCTTTTCTCCTCTTCCATCCCCCACCCTTGCAAACACCTTGCAAACACAAAATATGCCCCCTCCTTTTTTTAGATCATCCCCCCTCCTTTTTCCTCTTCCGACGCCCTCCGCCCCCTCCCCTGCCACTTCCAGCCCCCACCCCTGCATACACGAAAAATGTCTCTCTCCCCTCCCCTATTCTTTCTTATTCAAACACAAAAATATCCCCACCAAGTCAAGAAAAAAATTATTTATTTTACTACTCAAAAATTGTCTTATTAACAAAAAAATCAAAAGACATCTCATTGGTGATAAGTGGTTCAAACATAAAATCATCAATTTAATTTAATTTTTATTTAAATTTTAAGGGAGTTGGATTGAAGGTTGAGATGATGCTCAATGGAGGAAAAAAATTTAATTTAGTGTCTTCGTGATTGTTCTTAGATGGTGTTAATGGAGGAAAATGAAAAAATTTGAAAGAGAGTGCTGGTGGATAATGTATTTGAGGTTGTTAATGCAGGAATTTATGGTTGGAGAAAATGAGTGTTGTTGTTGATGATGTTTTGGAGAAGAAAAGAAGAAAAAGGTGTCTAGTTTTTTAAAAAAGAAAAAAGATTCTATTATATTTAAAATATAATATTAGTGGAATTAATTTTTTTACAAAATATATGCGCCTTTTTTAAAAAAATGTCACGTCAGTGTTAGCGGTGAAACTAATACACTTTAAAGATGTTAATGGGTTAAATAAATGAAAGTTTAGTTTAAGTGGTAAAGTAAGTTGAACAACCAAATTCAGGGGAGAAATGACATTTTTTCTCTTATTTTTACTTTATATATAAATGTGTCATTCTTTTGGTGACTTGTTAAATAGAAAAGTATGTCATATAAATCGAAATAAAGATAGTTTAATTTTATAGGTCAAATTTAATTTTATATACAAAACGAGCATTGAATTTCTGAGAATGATGATGAAGGTACTATACATATGCAGATTCTTTCAAAAAAAATTACAATTCATGTTCAAACATATTTGAGAAAAAAATATTGATTTTAAAATTTTTGCTTTTAGAGTACATTTACAATTACTGAGATACATCTTCTCATTGAGTTATTCTCTCATAAAATATAAACTATTTATAATGTTTGTGTAAAATGAAAATAGTAAAATAATTAATATTGTATACTATATAAAATGTTCCTATATATTAAGAATGATTCATAATAAGATCGAGAAGAAAATGTTATGTGTAATTGATTTTTAAAACTGACAAGTAAATAATAATATGATTATATTACTATTATTTGTGCATCAGCAATATATGAAAGAAAGGAAAGGGAGGGTGGGGAAAGGCAATGTTATGTTTCAATTTCTTTTTAATGTAATATAACATGATGTTCAAACGAGATATTTTAATAGGAAATAATTAGAAATAATATTTTAATATTACTCGCGCATCGCGCGGATACGTATACTGGTTATAATTAAAGTGATCTTACTCGGTGAGAAATGAATTGTTTCTAATTAATACTCTCCAGTTAAAAAAATAATAATTTATTTTCCTTTATAGTTCGTTTAAAAGAGTAACCCTTTTTCGGCAAGTTTTTAATTTTATGTTTTCACATTAAATGTTTAAAACTACAAGATTGAAGTATATTTTTGTAAATTTGATATTTATTTAATTTAAGATCATAAGATTAAAAAAAATATTTATTTTTTAAACTTTGTGTCAAGTCAAAATAAGTAAAAAAAAAATTCAAAACCCAAAACTCTTTACTCTAGGCAAGCTGCCCTATCACTACTATTTGGTACGCGCGATAGGGTAGGATATCTATGATTAAGTACAACATTTATATCATATTTGATTGATAATATAAATTTATCCTTGAACTAATTTATAGCATCAACCAACTAGGAAAAAATCTAATGTCAAACTTAGTTTTGAGATATCCCACTTAATTTTATCCAATATGAAATTATTTTATATCACCTTTCGTATAGTATATATTAATCCAGAAATTATAATCCTAAAACTATAATTCTCGAAATTTAGTCTAATGCATCAAACGGCGTTGTTTTTCTACACCTTTAATATGCGGAAGTCTAATTCATGTGAAGCAATGATAAGTCCACAAATTTAATTATACTTCCATAATATAATATCACTCCAAATTTCGAATCACTCACGTTATCGAATTGTGTATCCGTCCAGCATGTTGATGTATTAAATGACCTTAAAGAAACAAATTTGTTATTTAATAATATAAAATTTAATTTTAAGTTGGTTGAGTTAGTGTAACAAGTGATATCTCATGAAAAAGAATCCAAAATGCCTTCTCATTGTCAATATCTTTTCAATCGAATTGGATGTACAAAATATACTTAGTGTGATTAACATCTCATCTATAATTTACAAGCTATATATAAAAGCGGATTTACTAATGTATAATTCCCAAGAAAATTCCCAAAAATACAGAACTAATTAAAGATAAACTATTAATACTATTACAAAGAAAAATCGGATTGGATTCGGTTTCTAAGTCAATCTTGTTAATTTAACATGCACAATATGCATGGCAAATTAAATAAGCAGTTTAATCAAATAATTAAATGAAGATAAGAGGTATTGACCCTTCTATTAAGGGCAATATGCATATGCGGTGCACATCTCTATGATATTTTTTAGTCACGTGGGGTTTTAAAAATTTATGTGGCCCAATAAACGCGAAGCTACCTACGATTGAGGGTTCAAATTATCACTTACTAAGAGGGAATTTGACTAATTTTTAAATTTAAATTAAATTAAGTTAATTTAATATATTAAAATTTAAATTTAAATCAAATTGCAACTTTCCTTATATTAAATAGAGAAAATGGTCAAAAGATCGTCCAAGTTTTACCTCAAATCCCAACTACACAGTTAATCTTCACGGGAATTCTATCACCCCTTAATCTATTTTTTCATGTATTTATTACTCCTACAAATATTGAGTTGGCACGGAAGGTGAGAACACCCCCTTTAGACGCGTTGATTCAGTCCCAACAACTCCAAAAGTAAGAGTTTAGTCTTCCACACGTATAATACATATCATTAATTGATTTTTTGATGAAATAAATCATGAAAAATGACTCTCTCTCTCTCTCTCTCTTCCAACGGTCTTCTTTCTCTTCTTTATATCACTCTTCTCCTTATCCACCATCTACCTTCATCTTGCTCCATTTTTTTTTATTTCTTTAACCTACGTTTTAGCTTTTAATCCCATTTTCTACTTGAATTCTTGGAGTTTTATTTTGTAATTTGGTTCAACTCTTAATTTAGGGTTTGTAATTTGATGATAGATTTTGTCAAAATTCATGAAATGACAAATTCGAAATGGAATAAGTTTTGTATGGACGAATCAGACCCAATGCTCAATGTTGTTGTGAGATGCAAACATGGTATTTTGCTTGACTTGCAAACTTCATGGTCGAAGTCAAATTCGGGAAGAAGATTTTGGTCTTTCCCCTACTATGGTGTATGTATTTTGCATTGCATTTTGTTGTCACTTTATATTTAAATTATATTAATGTACTGATTTCTATAAAAAAATTTCAGTCTCAAAAATGTAATTTTTTTCTATGGAGAGACAAAGAAAAAGTGGATCCAACATCAAATTTTATCATTTCAAGATTGGTGAACAAAATCACTGAGTTGGAAGAAGACTTATGGCTTAAACAGGTCCAAATGGATAACTTGACGTTGGAGAAGAGGCGCAATGGAAGATGGAGATGGTGTTGGTTCAATAGGAAGATTTTTTTATGTATTTTGATTTTTGTTGTTGTTATGTTCATCAGAAACAAATGAACTGGAAGTAGTTGCTAGATTTGGTCTAATATGGTGTAAATTTTGTATACCTCTCTCTAAATATATCAGATTATGTTATGTTGTCTTTTGCCTAGTCGTACTTTATATGTTTGTTTTTGCGTAGTCGTACTTCTGATGTTTGTTGTGCTGTTGCTATGTTATTGTTTGCACTTACAAAATCGTGTCTTATGTCGCTGCTATGTTGTGGTTTACAGTTACAAAATTGTGTCATGTATTGTTGTTATGTTATTGTTTACACTTGTTGTGTCTTGTGTTGTTGCAATGTTATTGTTTACACTTTCAAAGTTATGTATTGTGTTGATGTCATTTAAACGTACAAACTGGTGCAATGATAATGTTGTTTAGGCAAAGCACTGTTCTAATGCTATGTTTTTATTTACGCTTAGATAGTGTAATGGTAATGTTGTGTTAACATTATAGCAACATCACCATCATTTAAACAACACAACAATAATGCCTAATGTCAACATTCATCAACAAAATATTCCAACTTCACACATCATCATTCATACCAAAATATATTCATATTCATAATGCCTAACCATTAGGCAACATTAGTCAACAAAATACATGCTTAAATTATTTTCCAACACCAAAATAAAATTGTTTTCATATTAACTGAACTAACTTAAAATAATGATTAAAATACATCAATAACACTACAATTTCTATGGCATGTTGGACTGTGAAGATGCGGTATTTTGACTTGAATGGTTTGAACTACTTTTCACTTTCTTCTTTCTTCTATTCTCTTTAAGTTCTTGTAGTTTTCTTGTTGAGATTGCTGATTTTCCATTCCATTTTAATTTACTGGTACTACTTGATGTATAACCAATGTCACCAGTTACATCAGCTGATCTTGCCACCTTTGCTTGACCAGTAGAGTATATCTTACTGTTAGGCATGCCAGGCTACAGGGAAGGAAAAAAAAGTTTAAGAATCAACATATATCAATGACTCATAATTTACAAATGATATAACAAAGTAAGAGACTTACATTTAGGACTTTAAAGCCATTTTCAGTTTGAAACACACTCATTCCTACTACTCTTTGCCTTTTGAATAGAGCAGTGTTTCTCCTACCACTATCCATTTCTCCTTTTGTAGTTTCAGCTATTGAAGATGATGTACAAAAATCAGGAGGTGCAGAAGAGGATTCTGGAAAAATAGTAGGTACTGGAGGTACTGTAGGTAGAGGAGTTGCAGTAGCACCTACTGAAATTGTTTTTTTGGGTCTCTCTCTTTCTTTTTTTCCTTGTAGAGGTTCAGTAATGTCTTCTGATGAATTTTTCTATAAATATAAAAGGAATATTATGAATTGAGAAAATTAGAACTAAATTCAAGAATAATATACCTTTGGTCTGCCTCTTCCCCTGCCTAAACCATTACTTTTTCCTTGAGGAGCAGCATTATAAAAAAAATATTAACAATTAGAGTAGTGTTATAACATAATGAATTCATGTGAAAAAATTACCTTTGATCTGCCTCTTCCCCTACCTGAACCATCTTTTTTTCCTTGAGGAGCAGCATTAGCTGCTTCTGTTGAAGTTTTCTACATATTAAAAAAGAATGTCAACAATTTGAATACTGGTATAACATAATGAATTCAAGTGAAAAAATTACCTTTGGTCTGCCTCTTTCCCTGCCTGAACCAGTATTTGTTGCTACTGTTGGTGCAGGATGGTGCTCTGTGAGGACAACCCCTTTTATTGTGGCCTCTAACATGACACACACTGCATGTCATTGCTAGTCCAGTTCTAGGCAATTTTCCTGACTTCTTTGTTTCCCCAACTTCTTTCTTCTTATTCTTAGCTGTCCTACCAGGCAGGATTGTGATTTCAGGTGATGCAATAGCAATGTTTGAAGAAACTGGCCACATTTCCATATTTGTAAGTGGTTGAAAAACATTGGTATAAGTTTGCAAATATGTTTCCTTACTGTAGCAGCTGTCAATATATTCATACAGAGGGTACTTTTTGAACAATATTTCAGCCACACCATGTGCACATGGTATGCCCTTTAACTGCCACACCCTACAACTACAAGTCCTCTTGACAATATCAACTTTGTGTTGACAAAGTCCTTCTTTCACTTTAAAACCAGCAACTCCATTAAACTGATTGGTATAATCCATAGACCTGTTGATGTTTTCCTATAAAACCTTTAAACACATTGGAGAGTAATTGGACTTCCAAGTATTTGGAAACTCCCTTAAAGTGCCTATTTTTGTCATCAGCTTTACTCTGATTTCTTCAAGCATGGTAATGATGGTCTTGTACCTAGCTGGTAAGATCCATGCATTAAAACACTCTGACATGTTATTATCCACAGAATCATATTTCACTTTAGTGTTGAAGTAAAGCTTGCACCAGTAATTAATGTTGAAGTACATTAAGTCATCAATCATTTTTGCAGGACCAAGCAACTTCATCTTCTGTATGTTTTTCCTCAATTGAGACTCAAATGTACTTTTGGCTATCCTCCAAAATTGTTGTCTTCTTTGAAGACCTCTCCATTCCTTAGTCCAATTAGCTAAGATGTGTCTTGCATATCTTCTATGCTCAGATTGAGGTAACACCTGCTCAATTGCAGTAAACAGTCCCTACAATACAAAATATGCAATAAAACAGGGTAAAATTACTACATAATTACATTTACTTGGCTAAATTAGAAAAATAAGTACATATAATACAGAATACATACCTTCTGCATATTTGCGATCAATGTGAGACCTTCTCCTTCTCCAAGTCCTAGGTCATCCTTTATGCACCTAACAAACCAACTCCATGTATTTGTGTTTTCCTTTTCAAATACTGCCCAAGCAAGTGGCAGCATCTGGTTATTACCATCTTTTCTAATAGCAACTAACAATTGCCCTTTACAAATTCCTTTAAGAAAATAACCATCTAAACCTATACACTTCCTACAATGTACCCATGCCTTCTTCAAAGCATCAAAATAGATGTAGAAACTCAAAATTTTGGTTTATCTTCTTCATTGCCTAACCAAGTTTAACAACACAACTTGTTCCTGTATTTGTCCTCAGTAGGTCATCCTTGTAGTCAAGAATTCTTTCAAATTCCACAGCATGATCACCCATGATATCTTTCAATACTTTAGTTCTTGCTCTTCTCGCAGTAGTCTTACCAACATACAGTTTGAATTTTTTTCTTATCAACTCTTGCAAATTGAATACCCTTATATTTGGCTGCTCAATTATTCTCTCTCTGAAGGTTTCAGCTAAAAATTTTGCATTGCACAAATAATTTCTGGTTGTTTTATTACAGGTATGTTTTGGAATGTAAGTTTTTATGATGAATTCATTTGTTGTATTGTCAAGACCTCTATACAAAAGTCATAGACAACTATCCTTACATCTAATTCTAACCTTTTTTGGTTTATTAAGCCATTTCTCCATAGAAACCCTCTTTCTTATTGCATATTTAGTCACAGCTCTTCTAAATTCATTCACATCTTTAAACACCATACCCAACTGCCAAACAACTTTCTTTGCATTTGGGTCATAAATGATTTTCTAAGCTGTTGGCCTTTTTTTTCTTGACAACTTAACAGATCTTGCCCTACCAGAAGCAAGCACATCATGTTCTTCATCGCCACAACAATCATCTTCATCTAACTCAAAACTACCCTCATCAGAACTTACAAAGTAAGGCTCATCACCACCCAGCCTTCCTTCATGACTTACTTTACCGGTTTCAGCGTCATCAAACCCTAGACCTGGTCCTGTTTCACCTACTGGTACCTCTGCATTGTCAGCTGATACTCTCTCTTTTCTTTTTCTCCTTTGAAACTTCCTCTTTTCAGCTCTCAACTCCTTAACTTCCTCATGTACATCACTACCATACTCTTCATCATCATCATCTCCAACTAATTCTCCTTTTAATTCAATATTATCCTCAGTAGAGTAATCAGAACCCTCTACTTCTTCGTCTAAGAAATCACTTCTAGCATGACCAACATCTATATAATCAACTGTAGCAGCACTAACTGCAGCAACACTAGTTGCAGCAGCACTAAGTGAAGCACTAGGTGGAGCAACATTAGCTGCAACAGCACTAGGTGGAGCAGCAGTAGATGTAGTAACACTAGGTGCAGTAGTAGATGTAGGCACACTAGGTGCAACAGTAGGTGCTGAAGCACTATATGCAGTAGCACTATCTGCAGTAGTGAAATAAGGTGTGGTGGTGCAAAGGGGTGAAGTTGAAAAAGAAGTAAAAAGGTTCTCCTCATTTATATGGTCCTCATCTACCATAAAGTTAGGCCTATTATCAAAAGATGCACCAGATTCCTCCATATTCTCAAGAATTTCATTTTCTAAGAATATTGGGGGGTCCACAACAATTGATTTATCCACTAAATTCTTGACAAATACATCCACTTCATCTTTATTTTTTAAGGAACACATCATTTCAAAAATATCAATATCATTATCCACATCTACCAAAATGTCACTATTATGTGGTTTAATACTAAAGGTGCATGTTGTGCTATATCCTAATTTTCTTATATAGTCTCTCAATTCAAAATATGACATCTTGTCAACATCAACATCTAAGAATTCTGTAGTTTTTCCACCTTTGTAAATCGGTTCTCCACTACTTAAATCTAACACTCCACTATGGTACCATCTTAGAATAATTAAACTAAAATCACTCATGTTTAACCTAATGACAATAAACACTCAAATAAGACAATGATCGAAAATCAAGCATCAACAAACTTTAATACAACTACATCATGCTTAAACAATGAAGAAAAAACATAAATTTATATCACATTATGCGACTAAGATGAGAAATATAAAATTGATTGCATGAAAATTGTTCTACTTCAGTACAAATTGAACACCTAAACAACAAAATAGTTACATGCACAGGCTACCACACACAATTTATTGCTTTATTTTTCAGATTAACAGTAAATCCTAAAAAAGCCCTAATCTTTAATGAACTCACTAAAACATTAACAAAAACCCTAAGTAGAGATGTCCTTAAGAACTTAATATGTTGTTAATTGGAAACTTAGACAACTTTTTTAGCAAGAAACACAACTTAATTTTCACATCCTAAGCAGTCACAGTCACTTTATGCTTAGGGCAAACCATAATTAACAATGACAATAGTTTAGGGAAAAAATGACTACCTCTACTAAGTTAATGCTGCAATCGATGACAGAAGATTCACAAAATTTTATCAGTAACAGAAGATTCACAAACAAAAAAGTCTAAATTCGTATGTAAAGGTGGGAGAAAATTCGTCAAGGGAAGAAAGGAAGAGAGAGAAAGTTGAAAGGGTGATAATGGATCTATTTACATTTTAGGAGGGAAATGATCTGGAAGATGTGGGACCCGCGCGTGTAAATACGAAGGGATTATGATTTGGTTTATGTTGCCAGCTCAGCATTTGGGGTAATAAATACATGAAAAAATAGATCAAGGGAGATAGGACTCCCCTAAAGATTAAATGTGTAGTTGAGATTTAAAGTAAAGTTTGGACGATCTTTTGGCCATTTTCTCTATTAAATATAATAAGACAAAAAAGTACTGTCTTGAAATGTTAAGTGAAGTTGTTACTGTTTGTTTCACAAAATAGAAAACTATGACAAGTATAAAATAAAATGGAGTTATATTTTGGTTAATTTAGTTAGCGGACGGACCCTGGACTCTATATATATCTTTGAGATTCCACCATTCCCCCCACCACAATTTGAAAGCTTTCTCAAGAAGAAGCTAAGATGGCCATAACTCTCAAGTCTTTAGTTACTCCTTTGCTTTTGTGTGCTTTCTTTATCCTTAGCTTACAGGTTTGTTTCTTCATTCTTTGAATGCATGTCTGTAGTATTTCATAGGATCTCTTATGGGCAGTTCTTGAATATGAATTAGCTACATATTTTTTTCAAAATTAAAAAAAAAAAAAAAATCATGAGGCTATGAGTATTGTAATATATATGCTGTTTTCTTGTTGAAAACAGGTTGCTGCAGAGAATCCAATATCTGAAGCTGAAGATGAATCTGCGCCAATCCTTCAAGTACATGCTCTTCTGTCGATAATGATGATGATATTTTGTCATTGTTTTCGGCCCAAATTTTAAAATTGAGACTCCGTATTTTTTGGGTGATATTAATGTAGGAATCGATAGTCAAATATGTCAATGAGAATGTGGAAGCTGGATGGGAAGCTGCATTCAACCCTAAATTATCGAATTTCACGGTGAGACCATCATATATATAGCTAAAGGATTTAACTTCTAAATGCGGACAATGTAGAAGTAGATAACTTCCTAAAAACAGTGGGATTAGTAACCTCAAAAATATGACACGTTATTAACCAATGACAGTTGCATTTACTTTTAGTGGGATGTCTCATACTTTCTCATTCAATTTTGCAGCTATACACCAAAAACATGCCTTTATAATTATGTCTATATAATGTTTGGTTGTCACAGGTTTCCCAATTTAAGGGCCTTCTTGGAGTTTTGCCTGAAACCGAAGGTGATTTAGAGGGAATTCCTATTCTAACTTATCCAAAACCTACGCCATTGCCAAAAGAGTTTGATTCACGAAAAGCTTGGCCTCAATGCAGAACAATTGGAGATATTCGAGGTTAGTTATTTCACTTCCTTGCTCCATCTTTTCGAGCTAAAATTTTATAATACATATTCTGATGTTTTCCATCTTTGCACATGAATCACCGGGACAAATTTTCATCACAGATCAGGTGATTTTCTGTTAATGGTCTTGTTTCTTTCCATTAAATGACACATTTAAGGTCTTCTATGGTGGTCGTTTAATCTTATAAATATATTTCAGGGACGTTGCGGTTCTTGTTGGGCTTTTGGTGCTGTTGAAACGCTGTCTGATCGTTTCTGTATCCATTATAACTTGGTAAATTTTTGTTGAACTGTGTGAATGCCTAACTTAATCTGTTAGAAATGAAACATTTTTGTTTACTTACTTAAATCTAAAGCTCGCACTCTCATGTGTGAGCCTAATTCTTTTTCACGAGTCAACACTTAACCGCCACCTCATCTTAGTATGTTGGTTTTTTAGCAAAGAAACTAGGGGAAATAACAGAGAAAAATGCTAATAGAAAAAATACTGCAATGATGTCAAAGGAAACTAGGGACATATATTTATAGATGCAATTCCTAACTAAGAAGTAGAAAAATATGTTAAGTGACTAAAAAATATGTTAGTGACTTACTTATATGCAAAAACCAAATCACAAAAAAGTAGGAACTCTCTATTCTAATTTTTGCAAATCTTTTAGATAATGTAACTATGTTTTCTATTTTTGCAATATCCTGAGACATTTTCAACATAAGACAAACTTGTGAAGTTTGATTGTAGTTATGGTCACTGATGTTTACTTCTAATGTGTAATACAGAGTGTATCTCTATCTACAAATGATGTTTTATCGTGCTGTGGCTCTTTTTGTGGAAAAGGTTGTAATGGTGGATCTCCTATAGCAGCATGGCGATACTTTCAACGTAGGGGAGTGGTCACAGAAGAGGTAAATGGTGACTTAATTAAATCGTCACCTCAGGGAAATTACAGGTTTCTGCAAACCACTTAGAGTAGCCCGTGTGTGGCTCTTTATGATCAAACACTAACAAATTGAGTTTATACTGGCAGTGTGATCCTTACTTTGACCAGATCGGATGTACCCACCCTGAAGGTTGCAAGCCTGTATATCGCACCCCAAGGTGTCATGGGAAGTGTGTTGACGAGGACCAGTCATGGGCGAAATCAAAGCATTATGGTGTCAATGCATACAGGATCACCCGTAATACCCACAGTATCATGGCAGAAATTTATAAAAACGGACCAGTTCAGGTCTCTTTTACTGTGTTCCAGGTAACAAGAGAAGTATTAATAGAGCAAAAGTTTTGGTATTGTAAATTATGTCAGAAATTTTCAAATAAGGCACCTATGTTTCTTTTTATTTGCAACACTTTCCAGTACTCAATGCTTGAAACATCTTGTTAATAACAGGATTTTGCTCACTATAAGTCAGGAGTTTACAGGCATATAACAGGTAGAAGAGTGGAAGCCCATTCCGTTAAGGTTATCGGATGGGGAACTAGTGAGCAGGGGGTGAACTATTGGGTATGATGTTGATGTGTTCAAGTTATGGGCTTCAATTTTCTATTTAAAATCATACATCATTTTGTCAAAATTTAATCACCTTCTTTATATCTTCTTGCAGCTCGTTGCCAATTCTTGGAATAGAGACTGGGGTGATGTATGTCCTTGATTTTCTCACCACTTTATATGAACAAAAACACCTTAACCATTGATGACATCCTAACTAACACATCTATATGGCTTTAACTTATATATGCCGACAACATAAATAGGACTATAACCAATTATAGCAAGTTATTTACTACATTATATTTTAAAGTGGGGTAAATTAAGAGCACTATCGACATGCAGTTACTTGTTGTATGTCATTTTTAACCTGATTGCTTAAACGAATACACAGTCAGTGCATGTACGTTAACTCTATATGTATAATAAGGTTGTCCAAATGATGAATGTATATATATCTCCATGATGACAGGATGGATTCTTCAAGATCCGAAGAGGCACAAATGAGTGTGGCATTGAGAATAATATGGTGGCTGGATTGCCTTCAAGAAGAAATTTGAATGTGGATTCTGATGATGCTTTACCTGATGCCTCAATATAAAATGCTACTATTTCTTCAACATAATAGTAGCAATGTAATATGGCTTGTGAACTTTGAATGTTTCATCTCGTCGATTTAATCGATCTGTATAATTCATAATAATACTACTTATTGGTAGGTCGAGGGTCTTTTGGAAACAGTATTCTCTCTACCTCCAAAAGGTAGAGATAAGATCTGTGTATCCTCTATTCTCTCCGGACTCCACTTCATGGGATTTTCACTGGGTAGTTGTTGTTTCAATAATAACTTTTTGTTATGTTGTTAATTCCAGTTTTCAGTTTTATGACTTACAAAATAATTTTACTCCATCTATTTATTTTTATTTGTAGTGTTTTGCTTTAACAAGAGTCAATTTGACTAATCTTAAAAGTTAAATTGAATTAGATTTAAGCAATTATATGTCACAACCCGAACTAGGGCCTAGCCGTGACGGATATTCCGAACTATGAAGGCCCGGGCGTCCTACTCTAACTCGTAATCATGCACAACATCCACATAATAAAAGAAAATGCGGAAATATAATCTGATACGGAAACATGGTCATACTCTAGATTTAGTTTAACAATAAGGAATGGAATCCAAAATCAACTAAACAACATTTGGAACAGTCTGCGAAATCTCTACTACATGAAAATCTGACAACTATCTGAAAACTGGGACAAGGCCAGTAGACCAAAACAACGGAATAACGTAATCAGAAATAACATGCCTTCTGGAACAAAGAAGGCTCACCACCACACGGATCACTTCTCCCTGGAAAACTCTACTGATTAGCCGGGCCCTTAGACTGAGCCTCCGAATCTGGGAGGTAGGGGGTCAATACAAATGTACCGGTACGCAGAGCAAATCCAAAATAATCATTTATATTTAACATATATGAGAGCAATTTAAAGCAGTTCATAAACATGTCATAAAGTAAGAAATCACATGGGCATTTTCGGAAGACTTTGGAAAATCATCTGATCTCTGTGACACTCTTTGTGTTACTTCTGCGCTAGGTGGTGTACCCTACAACTCTGAAATTTTACGGGCTATATGGAATCCGCCATTGACTCGGCGAGGAAGCCTACAACCCAAGTATACCGCAAGGCTTGGAGTCTCTGACTCTGCTATGCCACACGGTCGTTGCCAGCGTAAAATAATATATCCAGATCGGCAAATCAAGGTTTTAGGCTAAGAGTTACTTGAACTAAAGCCCTCTTCGGGTAACCACCTAACCCTCTTTAAGCCCATTTTTAACTCTTTAAAGCATTCATTCTCTGAAAACATATTCTGAAAACATACTCTGTTATGGCATACATGTTTATGGTATCGTCATACCATTGACTGGCAAGTCATGTCTCTGAGCCATTAATAGCATATAATAATCTCTGTTTTAAAAACATAAGTTTGGGACCACCATATCAATAAATCAATTCAAAGAAACTCTTTCTCAAACCTCATGTAAACACATGCAAGGCACTCTCTTTGTGAAGCATTTCAATAATACAAGATGGTCATGTCAAATTTCTCAATCACATGCAACTCTTTCCCATTTAAAACAAGGGTGTAATTATATCAAGAAGCTCCCTCTCATCATCTCTAAATCATGCTCAAACACTAAGGTATTGAGGAAACTAGTTTCAAAACCATAAATCATACATTTCAAATCATTCACAATAAGATCATAAACATGAATTTATCACAAAAGAGGGACTTCATAATCTGTGCTCTCAAACAAATCTTAAATTTCAATTTCATACATGTATATACTTATAAATCAATTTAAGGGATGAGGCCTAAGGGCCAAAACAACAAAAATCATAGATTTCGAACCACTTTAACAAATTCATGCTTTATAATCTTTAAATCATAATTGAGTGTTTTCAACAAGCCCATGTATTTTTAGGATAAACCTCATGTACCTTAATTTAAGAATTTGATGAATGGTTCTTGAAGCCTACAATTTGGGGATTTCAAATCTTCAATCAATCTAGAAAACTCACGGTTAAATCTTGAGTTATTTGAGTTTTTAGTTTGAAACCCTAGAGAGTGTTCTTTAGTAATTTGGATGATTGTGAATGTATTCTAGTGTCTTTGAGATTAAATCCCGTGTTTAGGCTGATAAGGGGGTGGAAAATACCCAATATACCCTTAATGAGACAAAATAAAAAAATATAATTGGGAGCCCGATTTCACGAGCCACTGCGACGCGCCACAATCGCAGTAGCTCACTGGAAATTGATGAATGGGATTCTTAAGGTCACTGCGACGCGGAGCCATCGCATTGTCCCACTGGTTGGGACTTGAAACTTCAGTGCAACAAAACACAATCGCGCTATGCTACTGGAATTTGACAATTTCTAAATAAGCCCCCTCCGCGACATGCCAAGCACTAAAATAACAATGTTTTACGACTAGAACTTAAATTAGCCATAACTTCTTGTCCGGGTATCGGATTTGGGTGAATCTTATATCGACGAAAAGCTCATTCAATTTTCCACATGAGTAAAATTTAAAATTAGGGAAATTATTTATGTTTTAAACTTTACTCACTTTGGAAGTCAAAAATGAGACTAAGTTTCTTTGACACAATTCTAGTCATTTAACTCTAAGAGCATATTACCACGAGTTAACGCATGAATAATTTTTTGCGGAGTGTTACATTATTCCCTTCTTGGGATCATTCATCCTTAAATAATGACGCAGAATACAGATAAGCACGATGTAAAGTATAATAAGGCCATAAAAGAATAAGACAAGGATTGTACCTTCCATTTCATCATCCATCGAATCAAATAAGTCTGGGTATCTATCTCTCATGTCATTTTCTGATTCCCAAGTTACTTCCTCAACTTTCTGATTTCTCCACAACACCCTAACCGACACTATCTCTTTGTTCCTTAACTTCCGAACTTGGCGATCTAAGATTGCAATAGGTTCCTCTTCATATGCTAATGAGTCTGTCTCCTTGATCTCCTCTACAGGCAACACTAGGGAATGGTCTCCAATATATTTCTTCAGCATGGATATGTGAAATACCGGATGAATAGAGCCCAAACTTGCAGGCAACTCTAACTCATAAGCAACTCTCCCTATCCTTCTCAAAATTTGGTATGGCCCTATATAGCGAGGACTCAGCTTACCTCTCTTCCCGAAATATATGACTCCCTTAATAGGAGAAAATTTGAGAAATACCCAATCACCAACCTTAAACTATTAGTCTCTTCTCCTAACATCGGCGTAGGACTTCTGTCGACTCTGGGTTGTCTTTAGTCATTCTCTAATAATTTTCATGTCCTCCATTGCCTGATGAACAAGATTAGGCCCAAACAACTGAGTCTCACCCACTTCATACCACCCTATTGGCGACCTACATCTTCTTCCATACAATGTCTCAAAAGGAGCCATCTTAATACTAGCATGGTAGCTGTTATTATATGCGAACTCTATCAATGGCAAGTGATCCACCCAACTCCCGTTGAAGTTAATTATACAGGCCCTTAGCATATCCTTAAGAGTCTGAATAGTGCGCTCAGCTTGCCCATCAGTCTGAGGGTGGAATGTAGTACTTAGGTTCACTTGGGTACCTAAACCCCTCTGAAAAGACCTCCAAAACTATGAAGAGAATTGCGTACCTCGGTCAGATATGATGGATACAGGTGCTCCATGCAAACGGACTATCTTCTCAATGTACAGCTTGGCAAAGTCATCTCCTGAATAGTTAGTTCTGATGGGCAGAAAGTAGGTTGACTTGGTCAGTCGATCAACAATCACCCAAATTGAATCATACTGGCTTCGGGACCTCGGAAGTCCCGTGATGAAGTCCATATTGATCATCTCTCATTTCCAGAAAGGCAAGGCTATCTCTTGGGAAGTACCACCTGGCCTCATATGCTCTGCTTTCACTTGTTGACAATTCAAATACTTAACAACAAAATTAGACGCATCACGCTTCATATTATTCTACCAGTAAATAGCTTTCAGATCATGAAACATCTTAGCAGAGCCTGGGTGAACAACATACCTTGAAGTGTGAGCTTCGTCAAGGATCCTCTTTTGTAACCCATCTATATCTGGCATACATGTACAATATCTCAAAACTCTATCACCACTAATTTCAAAAGACATCACCTTCTGTTGACCCACATCTTTCTTGAACAAATAAGGCTCACCACCACACGGATCACTTCTCTCAGGAATACTCTACGGATTAGCCAGACCCTTAGACTGAGCCTCCGAACCTGGGAGGTAGGGGGTCAATACAAATGTAATGGTACGCAGAGAAAATCCAAAATAATCATTTATATTCAACATATATAAGAGCAATTTAAAGCAGTTCATAAACATATCATATAGTAAGAAATCACATGGGCATTTTCGGAAGACCCTGAAAAATCATCTGAACTCTGTGACACTCTTTGTGTTACTTCTGCGCTAGGTAGTGTACCCTACAACTCTGAAATTCCATGGTCTATATGGAATTCATTATTGACTTGGCAGGAAAGCCTTCAACCCAAGTATGCCGCAAGGGTTGGAGTCTCTGACTTTGCTACGCCACACGGCCATCGCCAGCGTAAAATAATATATCCGAATCAGCAAATCACGATTTAGGCTAAGAGTTACTTGAACTAAAGCCCTCTTCGGGTAACCACCTAACCCTCTTTAAGCCTATTTTTAACTCTTTAAAGCATTCATTCTCTGAAAACATATTCTGAAAACATACTCTGTTATGGCATACATGTTTATGGTATCGCCATACCATTGACTTGCAAGTCACGTCTCTAAGCCATTAATAGCATATAATAATCTCTGTTTTCAAAACATAAGTTTGGGACCACCATATCAATAAATCAATTCAAAGAAACTCTTTCTCAAACCTCATGTAAACACATGCAAGGCACTCTCTTTGTGAAGCATTTCAATAATACAAGATGGTCATGTCAAATTTCTCAATCACATGCAACTCTTTCCCATTTAAAACAAGGGTGTAATTATATCAAGAAGCTCCCTCTCATCATCTCTAAATCATGCTCAAACACTAAGGTATTGAGGAAACTAGTTTCAAAACTATAAATCATGCATTTCAAATCATTCACAATAAGATCATAAACTTGAATTTATCACAAGAGAGGGACTTCATAATCTGTGCTCTCAAACAAATCTTAAATTTCAATTTCATACATATACATATACTTGTAAATCAATTTAAGGGGATGAGGCCTAAAGGCCAAAACAACAATATCAATAACATGCATAAAGCATAATAAAAATCATGGATTTCAAACCCCTTTAACAAATTCATGTTTTATAATCTTTAAATCATAATTGAGTGTTTTCAACAAGCCCATGTATTTTTAGGATAAATCCCACGTACCTCAATTTAGGAATTTGATGAATGATTCTTGAAGCCTACGATTTGGGGATTCCAAATCTTCAAACAATCTTGAAAACTCACGATTAAATCTTGAGTTATTTGGATTTTTAATTTGAAACCCTAAAGAGTGTTCTGTAGCAATTTGGATGATTGTAAATGTATTCTGGTGTCTTTGGGATTAAATTCCGTGTTTAGGATGATAAGGGGGTGAAAAATACCTAATATACCCTTAATGAAACGGAATAAAAAAATATAACTGGGAACCCAATTTCATGGGCCACCGTGACGCGCCACAATCGCGATGGCTCACTGAAAATTGACGAATGGGATTCTTAAGGTCACCGCGACGTGGACCCATCGCGTTGTCCCACTAGTTGGGACCTGAAACTTCAGTGCGACGCACCACAATCGCGCTATGCTACTGGAATATGACAATTTCTAAATAGGCCCCCTCCGCGACACGCCAAACACCAAAATGACGGTCTTTTATGACTAGAACTTAAATTAGTCATAACTTCTTGCCCGGGTATCGGATTTGGGTGAATCTTATATCGATGAAAAGCTCATTCAATTTTTCACATGATAAAAAGTCGAAATTATGGAAATTGTATATGGTTTAAACTTTACTCACTTTGGAAGTCAAAAATGAGACTAAGTTTCTTTGACACAATTCTAGTCATTTAACTCTAAGAGCCTATTACCACGAGTTAACGCATGGATGATTTTTTTGTGGGGTGTTGAGGTAGATTATATGAATCTGGGCATCAATATTGCTTGATTTTGTTCATCTCAATAATCCAATATTACATAACTTAGAAGTTCTTTGATTTCTTTCCTTCTAGACGCTCTCCTACAAAATTCAAGATTCTGTATGTTTCGTTTGTTATCTCCTACAAAATTCAAGATTTTGTATGTTCCGTTGGTTTTTGTTAGATATTACATCGTCTCAACCTGAATAGTAAGATGATCAGTAAGATTATGACGTAGATATACATATAAACACTAAGCTATCATATTAAAACTAGAATAATAAATAATTGAGATTTTTTGTTTGTCAATGTTAACTTATCTAAAGTCGTACCAACATAATATTATCAAATTTCTTATACTCTCGGGACAGGAGACATGAAATTTAACCCTAAAGTCAAAGCACTTAATCATGCTTTTATTCTTTGGGTGTTTTTTATATATTTTATCATTTTTTCACTATTTTTTATATAATTATACATCTTCTATGTCGAGTTTAGTGGGTGTTCGGGTGCTCGAGCACCCAAAAAATACATGTGGATCCGCTCCTACAAACATATCATGTGAAAAGTTGAAATTAAAATAATGTCAAAAAGATAAAGGATTATTTTTTTTTAAACGAACTAAAAAAAAGTAGATCATTTTTTTTAAAACGAAGAGATTAACAATTTTCTTCAATTCATGATATATTCGTAGACCCACTACATTATTTTTCTATATTTATTTCTATAAAATATAGTATGATAAAACAAGAATGGAAATTACCACCCATACTTCCAATAATGTTAAACAGCAAGTAGATAGTTCATTTTAAAGGAATATTAGTATAAAATATGTACTCCAACTTGAAATTTTTTTAACCCAAAAGACACATGAATGAAGAAATCTTAAATCGTTATTTTATCTTTAAAATGACAAAACTAGTACTCTCTTTCATCCAATAACAAAATTACACGTGGTCCTCGACTAAATATTTGTCGGGCATCGAAAACTGAACTTGATTTATCCAATTATTTAGTTCAAAATATCTAAAGTGGACCAATAAATAATCACATCGCTGGTCACTTTTAATAGGTAAAGAAAGAGGGGTCAATAATTGATTCATCTTTTCCTGTATCTATATGTATGTAATCTATATTTTCGGGGTTCCTCACCATTGCAGAATTCCAAAGAAAAGTCTAAAAAAATGAGGCACATACCTACTCTTTTCCTTTTGGTTGCTGTCTCTTTCTTTATTTTACAGGTTAGATTCTTGATTCTTGATTCTTGATTCTTGATTTTTTACTTTTGATTCTTGATTATTCATATTTTTTCATAGTTTTCTTAGCTTTTGGTTTGAGCTTAATCTTGGTAGTCTTGATGATAATTTGTTGGTTGATTAACGAATTTACTCCTAAAAATGAAATCTTTTTTGAGGTTTCTTGAAGCTTCTGTTTATGTTGCCTGCTATACATGAGGAAGATGTAGTAGTTTGGTGGGTGTGGGTGTGGGGGATAGTCTTATGTGGAGGTGTGTATTTGGAATATATATGTATCCTATACATGTAGTTGAATTATATTGTTAGAGTGGGTTAGAGTCCCACATTAGTTGGGGTGTGGGGTGGTGGTTTGCTTATATAGCTTTGGGCGATTCTCCCCTCATGAGCTAGCTTGGGGTTAAGTTAGGCCCAAGTGTCATATCTTCTACATGGTATCCGTGTCAGATCCATCCTCGTTTCGGCTCCTAGTTTATGCTTAAGTTGGGCTTGGACGTGAAGGGGGTGTTAGAGTGGGTTTGAGTACCATATTGATTGAGAAGCGGAGTGATGATTTGCTTATATGGACTTGGGCAATTCAAGTGGAAGTACCATAAACTTTAAAGGGTGTATAAGAATCAAGTGCCAATTGATGAATATGTGCTACAGTACATATTTCTAAGCTAACAGAATGGTAAAAAGATGTTTCATAGCAGGAATCTGTCCAGTTTGAATCAGTCGCCCTTATCCAGCCAGGTCCTAACTCCTAAGAAAGGAACAGGAATTATCCCATAGCAAAAATGTTCAATTTGAACCTCTCTTATTTCTACCCACTGTATAAGTTGATTTCGTGTTTGCCAAAGGAATAAAATCAATTTATGGTAGAATGAGGAAACATATGCAATTTTATCTTCAAATCTAAATTAAACCACGCGGAGACAAATCCTAGTTTGCCATGCGCTTCAAAGCCACTGTTTTTATTCTGTGCTGGTTGATATACACTTGCAGTACTAGTGTAGGTTTTGCAACAATGGTTCTTCACGAGTAGAAGAAAGAAAAAATTATGTGGGTCAAAGTGGAAAAGAAAATTTATGGCATGTTACGACTGGAAATTAAAGAAAACTAGAAATGAGAATATTATTTTGCTGCTATGTTCAGTTTACAAATGGTGCATAGAAGACTCCACCTCCACCCATTTTGCTAAGAAATGGAAAAAGGAAATGGAGGAGGAGACGGTTTTGCTGCTTGAGCCAAAATTACATGGTCGAGTTCTTCATCTCTTTCATATTAATCATGATGTGTTCGACATTACAGTGACTAGGATGTTAGGGGTTTAATTTAAGAGCATTTTGAAGGTTGACAGTCTGAATTGTGGATGTTTTGGGTCCAATTAATGCGAAAGCATAGTCCTGTTTGATTATTTAATCTTCCTGTAGTTCGTTGTTGAATAATAATTTCTTTTCTTGAATGGAAAGCAGGTTGTTGCAGAAAATCCAATATCCCTATCTAAAGCGGAATCTGCAATCCTTAAGGTATGATTTCCTTAATGATAGATAAGATATTACCATCACTGTTCTCTGATCTAACTAAAAGGCAACAAACTCTTTTTGAATGGTCATACAGGAATCAATCGTTAAACAGGTTAATGAAAATGAAAAGGCTGGATGGAGAGCTGCACTGAACCCTCAATTCTCGAATTTCACAGTGAGATTGACATAAAGATGTATATTTAATTTGGACAAACTTAGTTGCACTTTATTTTGTGCAACGCCACATCCTTGACCACTCCTTTTATGAGTGCATGTACCGTTCATTCACAGGTTTCCCAATTTAAGCGGCTTCTTGGAGTTAAGCCCACAAGAAAGGGTGATTTAAAGGGTATCCCTATTTTAACTCATCCAAAACTTTTGAAGTTACCCCAAAAGTTTGATGCACGAGAGGCTTGGCCTAAGTGTAGCACTATTGGGAGAATTCTTGGTTAGTTTCTTCACTTTCGTCCTTGGTTTACTGTTGTAGTTCTATAGAGTTGTGCTAATGCTTTCCATCTTTTGATGTCATGCACTGGTACTGTTTTGCGGCGCAGATCAGGTGACTTGTCTTGGTTCTTGTGTCACTCATTTGTTTTCCCCCCTGAATTTGCTATTCATCTCTCTAGGAGTTCTAATAATCTGATTGTTTGTATTTCAGGGACATTGTGGTTCTTGTTGGGCCTTTGGTGCTGCTGAGTCGCTGTCTGATCGTTTCTGTATTCATTATGGCTTGGTAAATTCATTTCTTCATGCAAAAGTTTGCAAGGTATATTCTATTTATGCTCGCTGATGATTCAATTGAATGTGTGAGGCAGAATATCTCTCTGTCAGCAAATGATATCTTAGCATGCTGTGGCTATTTATGCGGGGATGGTTGTGATGGTGGATATCCTTTAGAAGCTTGGAAATACTTTGTCCGCAAGGGTGTGGTCACTGAAGAGGTATATTGTTTTTTCCTACACTTATTATACTTCTGATTCAGAGAGATTACAGCTTTCAGATATTGTGGGATCCTTATACCGTAAGAAAAAAGTTTGTGGATCATTATGGTTGACTAATAAAAAAAATTTCCTGGCAGTGTGACCCTTACTTTGATAATGAGGGATGTTCCCACCCTGGATGTGAACCTGCATATCCCACCCCTAAATGTCACAGGAAGTGTGTCCAAGAGAATCTACTCTGGAGTGAGTCCAAGCATTTTGGCGTCAATGCATACATGATCAGCTCCGATCCGTACAGTATCATGACAGAAGTTTACAAGAATGGACCAGTTGAGGTCTCTTTTTCTGTCTACGAGGTAAGAATGCTTGAGGGAGAGAGAAAAGTTCTGATCCTGAATTTTTGGGTACAATTTATATTATATGTTATAAAGTTGGATGTTGCATGAACCTGTTTAACATCATCAACGACAACTATCTAGTGTTACCATCAACCATGTTTGTTTAAATCTAGTGTTACCATCAACCATGTTTGTGGAAATATTGTGCCAATTAGTGATCTGTGGAGGTTTAGTGTTCCAGGATAATTATGATTTATGTCCATGACAATGAAGAAGTACCAGTTAGAAAGTCTACCGGGGTGTGCATAAATGTACTGTTTGTCAATAGGTGCATGCTTAAGTAGTAGGTTGCTTATTTTGTTCTTGCATTTGTCTCAGCATGGTGTCCTTGTGAGTGCATCATCTTTTCTGGTGAAAATAAAATTTGCTGACTTGGATTATTTTCTTTGCCCTATCTGCTATCTTCTCCTATTTTTATCTCTTGTACTGAATGACAAACCGTTTCTCAAGCACAGGACTTCGCTCACTATAAGTCTGGAGTTTACAAGCACGTAACTGGTGATTTAATGGGAGGCCACGCCGTTAAGCTCATCGGATGGGGAACCTCTGAGGATGGAGAGGACTATTGGGTTTGTTGACTTCTTCAAATAATGTCATTAAAATCTTCAAAATCATTTCGTCCTTTCTAAATTTGATCATCTTTTCTTGACTTTGCAGCTTCTTGCCAATCAATGGAACAGAGGCTGGGGTGATGTATGTCTTGATCTACCCTTTATCTTTGCGAAAATAATTCCTCCTCCTCCTAAGAAAATTATAAGAAGTTGTTGAACCATTGGCATACCATTTCTTAATAGGAATGTTCACTACATGCTCACTACACACTTGACTCATAATGTTCACTACATGTTGCTAATTCTTTGTACTTGCCTTCCTTGTATAATTGTTTATTTCATTGAGGGCTGGTGAATGCTGCTTGTTGAAGATGTGCTAATTGAGTAGCGTGTGCATGTTTATAAGGTTCTTCTCAAATGTATAATTGTCTTCATTGCAGGATGGCTACTTTAAGATTAGAAGAGGAACAAACGAGTGTGGCATTGAAGAAGAAGTGGTTGCAGGATTGCCTTCAGCCAGAAACTTGAACCTGGAACTTGATGTCTCTGATGCTTTCCTCGACGCCTCCATGTGAATGATAATTCTTTAACCAAACACTAAATAGGATTCTAAGTTTCTTCCCCTCCAAATTTGTCTGCAACATTTGTAATCTGCAATTGTTCCACAATCTTAATTGGAAGTGTTTTCCCCATATGTTATGTATTTCTTCAGAAGTACCCTGTCAGTCTTGGCAATGTTGTAACATTATTATGTATTGTACTACACATTATCAAAAATCTGATATGTTTACATTCCTTCTTGCTGGCCTGCCTTCGGAGTATGAAAGTTTTGTCACTACGTTGAAGTTTCAACGACCAATGAGCTTCTCTCAATGAAATCCTCTGAGTGACTGACGACTCGTGAGCTTCCATAGGTTGGAAAACTGAAAGTACTTACAACTTAGTTTGTTGTTACTCACGCTTCATGACGACAAATTTTTAGTTGAAAAAATTATTTTAAGTTACCTCCTTTTTATTGCTTACGTTCCAAAAAATTTTGCATGCATGGATTATATTACACTTAAATGTACAAGAATTTTGTTATTTTAATTCAGATTCTACTTTTGTTTTATGCCACACAATACTCCTCTCATGAAGTACTTCTTAGAAATTAGCTCTAATTATCTTAGAAAGAGTACAAGCTAGCTAGGAAGGAGGCTAAGTCAGCAGTCACGGCAGCTAAGACGGCCGCTTTTGAGAGCTTGTATGCAGGGTTACAGGGGAAAGGAGGGGAGAAAAAGTTGTTTAGACTCGCTAAGGCTAGGGAGAGGAAGGGACGTGACCTCGATCAGGTGAGGTGCATTAAGGGGGAGGACGGTAGAGTGTTGGTAGAGGACGGCCACATTAAGAATAGATGGCAGTCGTACTTTCATAGGCTCTTGAATTACGAAGGGGATAGAGCTATTGTGTTAGGGGAACTGGAGCACTCAGAGGAGTGTCGGGATTTTAGTTATTGTAGACGTTTTAAGGTAGAAGAGGTTAGAGAGGCTGTTCGCAGGATGCGAAGGGGTAGGGTGACGGGGCCGGATAAGATACCGGTGGAGTTTTGGAAGTTCGTTGGAGAGGCTGGTGTAAGGTGGTTGACTGGATTGTTTAACGAAATCTTCAAGACGGCAAAGATGCCCGAGGCTTGGAGGTGGAGTACCATGATCCCTCTCTATAAGAATAAGGGTGACATCCAGAGTTGCAATAACTATAGGGGGATTAAGTTATTGAGTCACTCTATGAAGATTTGGGAGAGAGTGGTCGAGGTGAGGCTGAGACGGATAGTGTCTATTTCGGAAAACCAGTCTGGATTTATGCCTGGCCGCTCGACGACGGAGGCAATTCACCTGGTACGGAGGCTGGTGGAACAGTATAGGGAAAGGAAGAAGGACCTGCACATGGTGTTTATCGACCTGGAGAAGGCATACGACAAAGTCCCCAGGGAGGTGCTATGGAGATGCTTGGAGGTGAGTGGAGTCCCGCTGGCATATATCAGAGCAATTAAGGACATGTATGATGGAGCGAAAACTCAGGTGAGGACGGCGAGAGGAGACTCAGAGCATTTCACTGTCTTGACAGGATTGCATCAGGGATCTACTCTTAGTCCCTTTTTGTTTGCTTTGGTGATGGATGTGTTGACGCGGCGTATTCAAGGGGAGGTGCCTTGGTGTATGCTTTTTGCAGACGATGTAGTTCTGATTGATGAGACTCGAGGGGGTGTGAATGACAAATTAGAGGTGTGGAGACAAACTCTTGAGTCTAAAGGGTTCAGGTTGAGCAGAATCAAGACAGAGTATTTGGAATGCAAGTTTAATGACGTGAGGCTGGAGAATGAGGTGGTAGTAAAGCTGGAATCACAGGAGGTATGTAAGAGGGATAGTTTCAAGTATTTCGGGTCCGTGATCCAGGGTAACGGTGAGATTGACGAGGATGTCTCGCACCGTATTGGGGCAGGATAGATGAAGTGGAAGCTCGCGTCGGGGGTGTTGTGTGATAAGAAGGTGCCGCCCAAGCTTAAAGGCAAATTCTACAGGGTGGTAGTCCGTCCGGCCATGTTGTATGGAGTGGAGTGTTGGCCAGTTAAGAACTCCCACATCCAAAAAATGAAGGTGGCAGAAATGCGGATGTTGCGCTAGATGTGTGGGCTGAATAGAGGGGATAGAGTTCGGAATGAGACTATCAGGGAGAAGGTTGGTGTGACTCCAGTGGAGTGTAAGATGCGGGAAGTCCGATTGAGATGGTTCGTACACGTGAAGAGGAGGGGCATGGATGCCCCGATTCGTAGGTGTGAGAGGCTAGCGTTGGATGGTTTTAGGCGGGGTAGGGGTAGGCCGAAGAAGTACTGGGGTGAGGTGATTAGGCGGGACATGGAGCAGTTACAGCTCACCGAGGACATGACCCTAGATAGGAAGGTCTGGAGGACGCGAATCAGGGCAGAAGACTAGGGCCAGTTTGGGTCGCTAGTGTATGGAATTACTTGGTGGGGGTATTATTCTTGTTATGATTCCGTGTTTCATGTTTTATTACGAATCTGGGTGTTTTCCTCTGTTTTCTATTACTTATGGGTGCCGTATTTATGTTATGAAATCTTGTTCTGTGTTTTACTATGTATTTGTGTGGTATCTCGTGTCTTGAGCCGGGGGTCTATCGGAAACAGCCTTTCTACTTCCTTAGAGGTAGAGGTATGAACTGCGTACATCTTACCTCCCCAGACCCCACTAGGTGGGAATACACTGGGTTTGTTGTTGTTGTATCATTTTCTTTTAGCTTGTATGTTGATGCTTAATTTGAATTTGTTTGTCAATATATTTAACTGATGCTTAATTTGACTTTCTTTGTCAATATGTTGAACTTATTTGAAGAACAAAGAGGATAGGCTGTATAATTAAGTTTAGCGAAAATAATGGACAAATATGATAACTAACTGTCAATATGTTTAACTTATTTGAAGCAAAGAGGATAGGCTATATAATTAAGTTTAGCGAAAATAATAGACAAATATGATAACTAAACGTAGTGTTGTTTTAGAAATAGGTTTTTTTTATTATTTTATGGTGTTTGATTAGCAAGAAAAAAATATTATTTCTATAGTAATATGAAAAAATACATAACTCCAAACTTGAAAATACTTGAGGAGACGGGATTGTTTTACAGGTAGTTTTTATTTTATTTTATGGTGTTTGATTAGTAATAAAAAAAGGAGAAAATTACCCAAATTAGTCACTATTGGGTTTTTATTACCACTTAAAGTCTAATTTTGCCATAATTACATTTTGTAGCCGGAAGTGTGAATAAGTTTTACATAATTACGGATCCTAACACACGCTTCTTTTTAAACCAATAAACCAACGGCACTTTTTTCACTTTACTCAAACTCTCTTTTTACCTCCAAATCACTCTTTCTTTACCCCTAATTTCTCAAACTTAGAAGCGGTTTCTTCTTCAATCCACATCTCTCTCACAATAACAATCAATAAATCCTCATAATCTATCAACAGACATTCATATTTTAGGTTAGTTTTAACCGATTTTTGTGTGTATTTGATTAATTTATAATTTGAATAGTTAGTTTTTTTTTTTTTGCGCAGATCTTTCATTTTGATTTAATAATGGTGGATAATACTCCTACGAAGATGGTTACTAGAAGTATATCACGTAGTGACCTTGATGCACATACGGTTTCAACGCTTGACTTAGGGATTTCTCAATTCGAAGAAGAAGATGCATTGCCTTCGGAAGAAGTTAGAGGTATTGGGCATAAAAGAAAAGTTAGAGATGATGTTTCGACTCCGGACAATGATGATGATATTTGGTGAAAGAGGTATTTTATTTTTCAAATTTTTACTTTGTTTTTCAATCTCTTACTTTGTACTGAATGATTGTTATTTGTAGTCTATGTATGTATTTATGTATGTGTATGTATGTGTATTTGTCCTATTAATGTGTACTAAATGAGGGTTATTTGTTGTATGTGTATTTGGTACTATATGCATATTTGGTACTATATGCATATTTGGTACTGTATGCATGTATCTCTGGTTGTTTATTAACCTAAACCAATTGAGCGGCGCTTGCTGGAGGCTGATATGCGGTGTCGTAACTCACTTCAATTCTATCTAGTTGAGCTATCTGGTGCACTATTACTTGTTATCCAATTATTTGGCGATAATGACGTTATAGTTGGTCGAAATGGTGGGTACAAAACCCTCAAATATAAAGTCTTTGAATTAGATGTAATCAAAGGTGAACAGAAGGAGGAGATTAAGAATTTGGAAGAGTCAGCAATCTTTGTGGGCCGTAATAGAGCAAGTTCCGTTGACACTTCTATATTTACATAGAATACAATCTCTTTCTAGTTTTGTGATTCTTTTCCCTAAATACTATATTTGTATAAGTTAAGCTGATCTATTTATTCTCTTTTCTGTAATCCAGACTAATGGATGTGTGAATGTAGTCGTATTTGATCAATTCTAATTGTGCTTTATCTTGACAATTGTGGTTTCCCATATTCATTCGCAAATAACTTGATATCCTCCTTCCAACATGTCATTTTAATTGAATAGTAAGAACTTCAGAGTAACCAGAAATACATGGCCTAGGTGTCAAGTGTTAGTAACTTAGAAATGTTATTTATGATGTATGCATATTTGGTACTGTATGCATATATTTATGTATGTGTATTTGTCCTGTTAATGTGTACTAAATGACGATTATTTATTGTATACATACTTGGTACTGTATGCATGTATTTATGTACGTATATTTGTCCTGTTAATGTGTACTGGATGATGGTTATCTGTTGTATGCATATATGGTACTGTATGCATGTATTAATGTATATGTATTTATCCTGTTAATGTGTACTGAATGATGTTTATCTCTACTGTATGCATATTCCTTGTATTCATATGCCACTACATTTGTATTTATATTCATTGTATGATATTCATATGCTACTGTATGTTTATATATGCAAAATGTGCGATATTATGTTAAGGAACTTCCTTCAAAATCACTACATATGTGTTGTTATTCCAACAATAACATAATAGCAGATTTGAAGGAAAAACTTTCTGTTACGCATTTCAGATGTTTAGCAAGACTTGTTTTGAGGTGTATATGCAAATGCATGATTGTTCTGTTCAAGCACAACTAGTAAAGTGCTTTATGTCTTTGGAGTTGGAAGAAATTTCGAAAGATGCCCTGGTGATATATGATATATGTAAATGGATGGACACTTCGATTTTCGTTTAGAGAATTTGCAATCATAATTGGATTAAATTGTGTTGCTAATGAAGATGCTTTTGCGATTGAAAATAAAGAGCCTAACCGAATTATTTTTCGGTATTTTAGAGGTCAAAAGACCGTAAAAAAATCAGCTTTGATTAAATATTTTGAAAATCGAGAATGGGGTGAGGGTAATAATGATGATGTTGTCACGATTGTTATATTGTATTTCATTAATACCTTCATTTTTTTTGGCGAGAAGCATTGTGTATCTGTCCCTAAGATTCACTTTCATTTGGTTGAGAATTGTAAATACAAGAATTACCCATGGGGTAAAAAAGCTTTTAAGAACTTAGTGAAGTTTATTTCCAAAAAGATGGATGCGCAGAAACAGTACTATAGAATTCATGGTATGCCACTTGCTATGCAAGTTTGGCTTTATGAGTGTTGCTCTGTTGTTGATCCAAAAATTGTTGTCAAACATGATCGTAGAATTTCAAGATTACTCAATTGGGAGACCACTGATAGACGTCCTCCTTTTGAGGCTTTCATTGAAGGATGTTAGCTGATATTGACAATCCGGTAACTATGACATTATGAATACATTATTACATTTATAATTGAGTTATTTACATGTATTCAAAATAGTACACTAATGTATCTATTATTTGCAGGTTGTATACAGAAATATAACAGCTATTTCAAAAGAAATGGCAATTTTACAATTGCCTTGCGTAGATGTTGTAAAAGATACAACCTCAGATGATCTTTCTTCTGATGATGATTTTCAAGATGCTCCACCAGCTACTGGACAAAACAAAGGAAAGAAAAAAATTGATACTGCATCTTCTCCACCACATAAAAAGCAGAAACAAGTGATGTCAGTACCTTCATCTTCAAACATTCCTAGCAGATCATCCTTGAGGAATACAGCAATCCCTTCCATTTCTATTTCAAAAGCATCGAAGAGATCGTTGTCTCCTGTTGCAAAACATCAGACAAAGAAAGTTGTGACTCAAAAGACTGTTCCTTAAAGGACACTTCCTAAGCAGCCACCTATCCTAGAGAAAAGAAAATCTGTTGTCAAGCCTCCAGTTAAACCCAAAACATCCGATGTTCCTACTGATTTACCTTCCAGCAACAAGTCGGATGAAAAATTCATTTTGGCTAAGCAATTTGCCATTTTTCAAGAATCGATAAATACAATTTTAATTTTCTTGAAATCTCTTGTATTTTCTTTTAACAAGTTTATTCTTGATTTTTTTTGTTAAAAGGTGAAAGCTGAGATTGGTGATCTGCGCAAGTTGATAACTGACAACTTCAAGAGTGTTATGGAAGCTATCAAATCAACCAAAATTGTTGAAAAAGGAGTTATAATACTATTTACTTTCATTATTCTATATATGTAAATGTAGTTCATACACTAATAGTATTAGAAATTTTATTTACAGGATCCTAATGTTGAAGCTGAAGCTAACATACCTACTGTTCCTCAATCGTCACCCCAAGATATTAATGTTGCTCGTTTCAGTGTTCCAAATCAGTCTGATACATATAGGTTGAGCTACAACGGATATCAAATTAATAAATTTAATAATTGTATATATATGCAATATATTAATTTTTTCAATTACGTTTGCATTCATGTTTTCTTGCACTATAGAAGCATATGAACAATATATTAGTCCATCATATTTATCCATCTTTTATAGGATCATAGTGTTGAAGCTGTGGAAGGTATACCTGTTGTTTTTCAACCGTCATCTCAACATATTGGCACTAACCGTTCTAGTACTCCAAAACAGGGTGATACTTGTAGCGTTGAGCTACAACAGGTAGCAATGTATAACTGTATTTTAAATTGTATAACTGTATACGTATGATATGTATTAAGATTTATGTATTTATGTATCTACGGAAATGTGTGATGCATATATTAGTCCATCATATTTTGTTGTTGAGCCGGATGATGACATACAATTTAATGAGGTGCCAAAGAAAAAAAAGGTACATTTAGATTTGTGTGTAACTTTTATAGACAAACTGTGTTTGTATTTTTATTTGACACGGTGTATTCTGTATTCATAGATACTTGAAGAAAATCCACATCAAATGCTACAAGTGATGAACAAGTGATTGAGGATGATGGTGTTGCTACATTGGGGTTAGAGAGTGAATCACAGTATGAGATCCCTGATGAGCTCCTTCCAAGCTTAAACTTGGTAAAAAGTATCATCATACATCCAACTAGATGTATAAATGATACAACACCTGTACCAAAATAAAAGGAACAGAAAACCTAGTCGCTGGAACTTTTCTCTTTTACAATAAAGTTTGGATCATCATCTGGTACTCTATTATATTTATCTCATTGTATTTGTATTCATTATTTATCACACTATAAATACATCTTAAATAATTATGCATACAACTTTCAGGTACTTCTGCGAGTGCATCATGTGATTCAGCCATATTGAACAAAAAACATCCATTTACACCTTTTATTGACTATCCATATGAATCGTCTATTGAGAATAAATATTTGAATTGAATTAAAGAAGGCCTCCTTACTACACATGAGCGAAAGTACGTTACTTTTACTATGTTTCAACTGATTAGCTTTTTATCATATTGAATCCATTTTTACAATACTTATGGCAGGAAGGACAATGAAGATTATTTCAGAAAGAATAAATCAGACACTCTGATTCTGTTGCAGTTTGGTGTAGAAGTTGTCAGTGATAAGAATTGGTTCTACAAACTATCTTTTCCAGGAAAATTATAGAATGATATGGTACATAGTACATTGACTTTATTTTATTATGTATTCGATTTTATGTATTGACACACAATTTAATATTTGCAGCATATTAATGTCATATTTTATTACTTGCGCAAGAAAGGAAAGTACAGTCCTCCAAGTAACTACGCTTACACAACTGTTGATTGTGCATTCAAGATTAAAGTAGCAGAATTATGGGAGAAGTAAGTGGACCTACAAAGTTGTACATTTTATGTGCGTGAAGAATATGTTGTATGTGAATACATGAATGAATATAGGTTGATGCCTGGTATCCTATAGCATACAGTGAAAGAACGACTTCACTGGGTACTTGTTATACTGTCATTCTTAGATCGGTGTTTATATATTTACAACTCGTACAACTCTGCAATCATGATTTGTATGTCAAAACAGAGGTGCAAAGGTTGGCAGAGGTTATACCTTCTTCCCTTTTGAACATCGACTTCTATAAGAAGAAAATAGACATTGATTGGCAGTGTCATCCCAAGTACAGAAACAGAGATGAATCTGATCCATTTGAGGTGATTTTTGTCAATGATATACCTCAACAAAGATCTGGTATCTTGTATGTATATAATGCATCAATATTTTACTTACAGTGCTTATGTTGGTAAATATAGTAACATACTTTTGTATTTATGTTTTTAGGGATTGTGGTATTTATGTTGTTGCTTATGCGTAGTTTCTCACTGGTGGTCAAGGTGTGTCAAATCAGGAATTTGACATTGTGCTACTCCGCACCTGATATGCTGCTTTGCTTTGGGATTATGATCGGAAAAAAAATGGCGCTACGAGTGACGATGAGGCACCTTCAAAGATACATAGACCCTTCACTGATTGGGACAGTAGCAAGGATGTTACTATATTGTAATGCTAGTTTATATTCTAGAAAGTTTCTGGGATTATGTAGTTTCGATAAACACAACAGTGTATGTGTTTTATGTGATACTAGTTTTCTTTTTTTTGAACCGTACTCTGTGTTTATGTTTTGAATACACTTTATCTTTTGTGATTTTGGATGAACAAATCAGTGTATGTGGTTTATCTGATAGCAATTTCATTGTGTTTGAACCGTAGTGCATGTGGTTCTATTTCGATATATTACATTTTATTCGCATTTGCTTTTCTCTCGATCTTTCATGTGTATTAAATAGTCTTAATGTAAAGGTATTGATATGTGTTTCGTACATGATTTACAATGTCAATTGACATGTATTCTATCTCAGCCTAATAGGATTACATGTATTTAACAAATAAAAAATCATATGTATTTGATAGTGTCATTCTACTGCAAATACATTTGCCAATACATTTATTACCTGATATATGAAAAACCATAGAATATAAACTACAAAGATCAACAGTTATCACTACATTCATGAATACAATAACTGTATTCAGCAAATTCATTATGATCATTAAATTTGTTCAAACAAGAATATAGTAAAGAAGACTCAGATTGCAGTAACTAAAGCAGTAACACAAGACTTAAATTTGTTCAAACTAAAGCAGATTTTTAATGCAGCAACAACTAAAGCAGTTTTAAACTGTCCCAAATTGATTGTATAAAAGAAATTTAACTAGCTATTTATTACAGCAGCCTTTAGTTAATCCCAACTTCAAAGTATCTCCTCACGTGGTGCATTACCACATGAACGCCTGTTATGACCGCGCAATCCACATGTTCTGCACATTTTTTTCTTCTTTTTATACAACTCAGTGAATGATTTTTCTCGCTTTTTCTTTAATCTTCCAGGAAGCCTTTTAAACTTTGGTGGCAATACCACTTCTTTTGCAACTTCTTCAAGTATCTGTCAGTCAGTCACATCAGGAAAAGGATACACTGAAATCTCATACATTTTCAACACAGTTTCTGGCTTGTAATAATCTCAGCAATATGGAACTGGTTTGAATTTCTTCTTGTTTAAAACAGCCAAAGAATGCGGGCATGGTATTTTATCATATTAAAACTGTCCACAACTACATTTTTTGTTTTCAAGGCAGACAATAAAGATTTTTTCTTTGTCATTTACTAAATATAGGTAGTATGTTGATGGTGTTACCTGCAATCAATACATAAATATAGCTCAAATCTAAATCTGAAATACTATAGATTAAATACATATGTATCCTAACATACCGTCATCCGTACTGATAGGGTATTATTTATTGTAAGAATCTCCTGAAATTTCATGTCAAGTGTTGTGGATGTGAAGGAAGATTTTTGCCTATTAGTGCAATTCCATCGCTCAAACATCTTTCTCACTTCTTCAAGAAAATTATAAATTGACTTCTCTCTTGCTCTTATCAGTGCTGAATTAATAGACTCCGCAATATTTAATATCATTGTCCATCCTCTGTGAACAGGCACATACACCCTTGACCACTTGTCATGTCCTACCAACTCCAAATATTCCTTAACTCTCACATCTACATTTTGAACTATTTCCATCAAGTTGTTAAAATCAAACTGTTTGTATGCTTTACCATGGTATAGTACACCTCGCTTAATTGGTCACGTGACTTCCTATATCTTTTATGTATATTTTTTCATAAGTGCCATATGCATGCATAATTTGTTACATCGGGGTACAATTTAAAAATAACTTTTATGATACTCTCATTTCTATCAGAAACAATGCATATCTCTGGCTTCTGACCATAAGCTTCGTTAAATTGCTCAAAAAATCAAGTCCATGAAGCATCATTTTCTGAATCAACCACTCCGTATGCTAATGGTAATATGTTACCTGTACAAAAATATAAATATAAATACATGATAGATGTCAAAATAATCTCTAAGTTTTTATTTAAATAATGTAGTATATTTACCTACACCATCTAAAGTACTAGCACAGACAAATGTTCATCTGTATGTTGATTTGAGTTGGCCTCCATCAACTACAACGATTGATCTACAATGCTCAAATCCATTGATAAAAGCATAAAGAGATATAAACAGATACAGAAATCAATTTTCAGGCGTTTTCTTCATTCGAATATGTGATCCAGGGTAAGTTTTTTCCCCATTCGAATAGGTAACTTCTGGTAAGATCAAGCCGGTTTCCCCATTATAGAATCTACTGCCTTCTTCTTAGCACGCCAAGCCACCATGTATGTCGCATCCAGTCCAATGTCTTTCTTTATATCATCTCTAATATCAGTTGGTGTATATTTTCTCTTTAAATTGGCTATTTTTGGTTTAATAATTCCTGCTATCAATTTGCTAGTAGCATGAGAGTCTTTGTAGATGTTGTCCTTCAGTGAACATGTATGTTCGCTTACAAAAGTCCGAACTACAAACTCTTTAGAATCATTCAGGCTTGATGACTTGAAAAATCACTTGCATTCTTTAGATTTACATTTAAGCCAATAGTTGCATACAACATATATAGTGAATGCATAAGCCATTACAAAACTGTATACATTATGATAGTAATAACATTTAGTGAAATCAAATGTATAAAGAATAAACATACCTGCTCGCATTAGACCTAGGTACTTTTGTAGCAACTCGGTGATTAATCGAATAGTTATGCATTACAACCTAAAGTACAGCCTTGTCTTTGTATCTCTGGCCAACAACTACTTCTTTTTTATTAGTATCAAAAATAAAATTCTGCAATGTTGGCTTGCCATAGTCTGGAATCATAATTTGAAGTGGATCAATTGAAGCTGTTGTATCAAGTTCACAATTATTTGCAGACATAAGTTCATTTCCAATAAGATTTGCTGCTGATACATCCTTGCTGATCTCATTATCAGAAAAATTAACACACAGAGGATACTTGACAAACACATTGTTTAATTTCTTCAATTGTACATACACCTTGACTCCCATGTCGTTGTGTATCTCCATTGGTTTATTGACACCCTCAACACTGTATTTAATCTTCATAGTTTTCACTCTCAAGTCTATCATCAGTTGGCTACCAATTAACTCAACCAAGTCTCTGTGAGAGACATATTCATTTAAGACTATTCCTTCAATCTCATAATTGTATTTATTGTCTTCAGTTTACTTTTCCGAATGCCAAACCATGATCATTATGCTTGTCATTTTATTTCTGTTAGAGTTGATGCAACTGTTAAAAGTCAGAAATACAGTAGCACAAAGTGAATACAGTAGTGTATTACAAAGTGAATACAATAGTATATTACAAAGTTAATTCGATAATTCAGACATACAAAGTGAATACAATCATTGAAATTAAAGTATCGATCAATTGAAAACTCTACAAGCAGTACAAACAATTATATACAAAACGACAATTCACTGAATCATATCATTTAATCTAGTGTATTTGTTTCAAAGTCGAGGAATGGATTAAGAACTACATTACGACATGTCATATTTGTTTCCAAGGATCAATTAAAATTTTTAATATTTTGATGATTTTGAATTATTCTGTATTTATTTCAAGCTCGTATAACATTGAATAAAACTACATTACATTTTGTATTTGCTTCACAGAAGGATCAACCAAAATTTTGGGGATCTTGATGATTTTGAATTCTTCAGTATTTGTTTCAAACTCGAAGTTCAAAGTTTTAGGAATTTTGATGATTTTGAATTTCTCATTATTTGTTTCAAACTCGAAGTACAAAACAGTGAAAAAATTATATTACGACATACAATATTTGTTCCGAAGAAGAAGGATCAATCAAAATTTTGAAAATTTTAAATTTCTCAGTATTTGTTTCAAACTTCAAGTACAAAACAGTGAAAAATCTACATTACGACATACATTGCTTTGAAGAAGAAGGATCAATAAAAATTTTGGGGATTTTGATGATTTTGAATTCTTCAGTATTTGTTTCAAATCAAAAAAGCAGAGAATGACATACCTGTATCGTTCCGAAGAAGAAGGATCAATCATTTTTTTTGGAATTTTGCGTTTTGTTTAGGTATGAATTTAGCTCTATTTGTTCATAAAAATGGAGAATTGCCTTTGACAGAATCATGTTTAGCTCTATTTGTTGATAAAAATGGAGAATTACCTTTGAGAGAATCGTGTTTAATTAGACAAGAGATAGTCAGTTAACGAAAAAGCATGATTGAATTTTTTTTTCTTTTTTTAAAAAATTTACTTCCATTTTTTGCGCGATTGTATTCATATTTTATATGAATACATAGTATCGGTAAAACTGAATACAGCGGGCGTAAATCGAATACAGCGGCTATAAATGGTAAATATGTAAAATGTGGCTATGGAAGGTGGGTTTTATAGCAAAATGTTGTTATTTTTTAAAGTTTCCCTAAAAAAATATTATTTTTACAGTAATATGGAAAAACACATAACTCCAAACTTGAAAATACTATAATTGAGGAGATGGGATTCGGATTGGTATCAGAGTGGAGAGGCGGGTTGGGGAGTCGAGTACGACGCTTAGAGATCGGTTCTAAAGTGGAAGGTTATCTCAGGTTGAGATTAATAATTGTTTCTTGAATCGAGGTTAGATCCCATGTCGTAGATCAAGAATGAGCGTCTCAATAAAATTAATGACCTAAAATCAAATTTCAATAAGATGCATTAAATATATAGACATACATATAAAAATAATACTATTGTAATAATTTAGAGTTTTTTTTTTCTTGTATGTTAGTTATTTTAGATCCAGTATTTTAAAAGACACATAACTTTTAGCTTTACGTACTAATATGATTATTAATAAAAATAAAAATTAATTCTACTTAATAAAAAGCTGGCATTTGTTTGGATATATTGACTTGGGTGTTGTTGCTAAAACTTTATTTATCAATATGAAGTTTGAATTATTTAATTTAAAATTCTAAAATATTCTTAATAAAAATTTGATAGATTTTTCTTTTTTTATTTCTTTTTTAAATAATTTTTTAAAACACATTTCATAATCTTTATTGTTATTTCAAGTGAAGTTAAAATTATAAATTTTATTATTAAAATTTTTGAGACCTCAAATCTTTTTTAAAACTTAAAATAAATATTTTACTAGTCTTACTCTTAGCCATGAGATCAAGGCAAAAGTTTGAAAAATATTATCCTTGTAGCCGTTTGGCCATAAAAATTACTTTTTTTCGGAGTTGGAGTAGGAGTTGAAGATGAAGTTGGAGTTGGAGTTGTGTTTGGCCATATCTTTTTGAAATTTTTTTTTAGACTTTTGAATTATTTTTTTTTAAATATGATTTTATGCCCTCAACTTTTAAAAATTATCAAAATCACTCAATTACTAATTTATCTACTAACATACAACCAAATGTTTGAGAAAATAATTTATATGTCTTCAATTGATAAAATAATTAACAACAAACTAATTATTATGATTGTTATTCTTCTAAAATTTGAATAAAAATATCACAAGCACGAGCTAAATAAGTTTATCTAACCATAATCGATTGAATAGAGAAAATATATTTTGATAAATATGATTGATGAATATAAATATATTTTATATATTCTTAAATTTGTTGATGAAACACTTGAATTAATTATTTTATTGAATTTGATCTTTTAAAACAAAAATTACGGATGAATTATTTCTGAATAGATTAGTGCTAATTTTTTATTTTTTTCTTTATTGATGATATTGATTTTCCTTGAATATTATCGTATCGAAAATATGGATCGTTACGTTATGTTTGATATGCGACTTTATTGATCACTTTTTAGTAATTTATTAAAATCATAATAGTCATTATATGGCATACACATAAAATTAGAATGGCAAGAAAAAAAATATTAAAATTTCTCATTTTTAAATAACATAATGTACTAGGCCTTATATTTCTATTATATAGTTTATTCAAAATAAAAGTTGATATATTTCTGCCATAAATTGTCATTTATTATTTTTTACTTCACGTTAGTAAAGAGATTAGAATATCTGTAACAATTAAAAATGATGTTGTACCATAGAAAATAAATAATAATTTTTTTCTTGGTGGTTGGTAGTAGTTACAAGAGGAGTTTGTGTAAAAATTTAAAGATTGAGGTTATATGTAATAATAATGAAAGTTGAAAATGGAAGTGGAAAATTGTGAAAACAACAAAAAGTTGTTTTCACTTTTTGGAATCCAACTTCAAAATAATTTTTTGAATTTTCATTACCAAACACCACTGGTTTCAGAAACGTGAAAAAACATTTCCGAAAAAATGTAAAAAATTTCTATGGCCAAACGGATAATTAAAAACTCATTTTTTAAAAAAATATTTAAGTAATAGAGAATTGAATAACATTTTCCGAAAAAATTTAGTACAGTGGTCCTCATATAGAAAGGCAACATTTCGGAATGCTCAAATTTGAAGGCGAAGTCCAGTGAAGTGTGTGTTTCTTCATTTCCCATTTTGATAGAGCAGAGCAAAGCGAAAAATCAACTGATTTGGTGTAGCAGAAAAAATGAGGATGGAAAGCAGTGAAGAAGAAGATGATTTCCCATGTATTGAAAGTGTTACCCCTCAATCCAAGATCGACTCCATTTACCAGTCCAACACTGAAAAGGTAACCCCCACCCCCAATTTTATTTCCTTAACTGACAAAATAGGCGTGTTGATAGCAAATTCAACTGCTTTATTGTTGCTTTTTTCTTGGATTTTCATCTATTTTCGGACCCAATTTTGTAACTTTTCATCTGGAGTTCTGCTTCAATTTTTGTTTCAAGTAAAAATTTGGTCATTTAAGTTAATTTATTTTCTGAGCTAACTTTGTGAGTTTTTCTAGGTGTTATTTATTCACTGTTTTTTTTTTTTAGTTTGGTTTCTTAGAGTGTCCTTTTTTTATAGTATGTGGATGTTCCTTTTGAGAGTTCAGATTCAATTTGGTTTCCTAAGTTAATTCTTTTCATGTGCTGGAAGTAAAATGATAGCGCTTTGGTAAAAAATAAAAAAGGGCAGCCCGGTGCACTAAAGCCGGTGGTATGCCTGGGTCAGGGACCACACTCTTACCTTGCACCCATAGCTCGAACCCGTGACCTCTAGGTCACATGGAAGTAACTTTACCAGTTACGCCAAGACTCCCCTTCCTTGGTTATATGCGAGGAGACACATATTATGCTGGGATAAGAGCTGATTCCTATGTTCATGAATTTTTGCTGGTGATGATGTGTGTCATTTTTGAGGGAGAACAGGGTTAAAACTAGCTACAATTTTTGTTTTTCTGTTCTTCATGACGGTTCTTGGAACTGATTAGTGGAAGTATAGAATCTAAGAAGCTATCAGTTTCATCTATATGTCGAGTGTGGACGCATCATAGAATTATGAGTTATGTAGAGTAGTTGAACTAATCATGTGTGATGGGGCTGTTAAACATTTCTGGATGTTAGTTAATTATGTGTAGCTTCTCCGTGCATTGAAGGTGCCCTTCCTTACAACTGGGGATTTTTTGCTTTTGACTAGAAAGTTTTCAACATCTCGGTACTAATTTACTGATGTATTAATGTGCCAGTACTGCATTTGTTAATTTTATTGATCGTTGATTCAGTAAATTTCTTCAAATCATCTTCAAAGTGGATAATTCTTAATGTAATTTCGCTAGATATAGTCTGGCGTGATTCTTGTCAATATGAGTACATTTATGAGGACCTTATCCAGAAATGAGTATGTTTACGAGGACTTTAATCATACTAGAGTCGGAATACTGTCTGTTCTTGGTCTTGACCAGAATAATTCCAAACTGTAGTTGAGAGTTAAAATGAGCAAATGTAGTAGATCATGCCAGAATTTTTGCAACCATCATTAGGGTAAAGGTTATAATAGGGAAAATGATTGGCAATGCGTGAGTATAAGTGAGGAACTATGATCAAATAAGAGATGTTACCTTATTAAAAAAAAAAAAAAGACTATGATCAAATAAGAGGGGTTGCGAAAAGAAGGCTGGGGGAGTTCAAAAGATCTGCGTTGTCAACAAGTGCAAGGCTAGTAAGTGTGCTCCTCAAATAAAAGATTCAAGGAAGAAAGGTAATGGATGCCCCTTTTGGTCTATAAGGGGATGGCCTAGAGGCTGTGTCATGGGAGTAAAAACTTAGAAATATCATGTTTGAATCCCGATACAGTACTTGGTGTGTGACTATATGCTCCAGCCTTGGTGGGCAGAATTGCCTTGACAGCCTGTCCTGATGCTAACACAACCCATACCCAGAAAGAATATATCATTGAATATACAAAATAATTTGTTATTTTATTGTAGGCAGACTATGGTTCTTGTATTAGAGCTTCTCTTGTATTTATCTTTCCAATTCGATAAGAGTTCTTCCCTATTTATCTTTGAAGGTATATTTATCACATTTATACTCAATACTAGGCCCTTTTATCCCTTAACTTTTTTTTGGGGGGGGGGGGGGGGGGGGGGATATGTTTTCTGCAATAAGAGAACTTGATTTCCTTTTGGACATATGCACCCTGTGGAAGAGAACTTCTCAACAAGCTTGTAACAGCAAAGGATAACAACATCTGTTATGTTGATAGGAAAAAAAATGAAAGCACAATCATCTTTAAGTGCTTGTTACGTGCCAAACTTCTACCTTTTCTCATTTTTAAACGATGCATGCTCAATCTCCTTGAGCAGAAATATATTGAAGCTAGTGCTGCTCCGCGCATTGCCTTTCTCCATTTTTTTAAATTAGTTTTTCAATGGTTCCCGGAGAAATGATTATTATTATTGTTGGGTTTTACTGAGGATATTATTTGGAGGCTGCAATATGATCTTGTCTTTGGACTGTGGTTTTGAGATTTAGGTTTCTCTAGGGGATATGATGGTTCACGTGTGAAATCAAAGAAATCCATCTTTTCCTCTATTTCTGGAGTGCTTTCTGATTTTGTCATTTTTTGTCTTCCTTATGAGCTCCCCTGTTTATTGTTATGAGTTGTGCAGGGAATTAGGAAAATCTGTTTTGAGCTTTTGGATCTGAAGGATGCGGTGGAGAACCTGTGTGGTAATACTCGAACAAAGTGCTTGGCCTTCTTGAGGTATTGGTTGATGAAACTCTTTTAGTAGACCAAAAGAAATTGGAAGATAATTCTTTTTTTTTTTTTTTTTTTTTTTTTGAGAATTGGTAATTTGTATTCTTCCGCATTTAGGGATATGTTAGAGACCTTTCAAGGGAGGAAAAAAAGCAGGAAAAAGAGCAGAAAAAAAATACTTTCAGGGCTCCTAGAAATTCTATAAATTGATCAGAGTCCTCTAGCCCTAACTGTTTACACCAAAAAAACAAAGATACAATGCAATTCCACTTAATCTTATGAATGGAATTAGACCTATCTTCAAAATTTCTGCTATTTCTTTCCTTCCACACGGTCCGCCAGATAATTCTGTTCAATACCACAGTTTCATAAATCTTTTCCTGCCTTTCCCATGGAAGATGCACTAACCAGTATGTTAAAAACTTAAAATTTCCGAGGGCACAGTAACAGAAGTTCTTAAAACTTTCGTTAAATGAGTAAATGTCATTGTACGACAAATTCAGGTATTACCTCAAAGAGATGTGATATAATGTGTGCAGAAGGCATCTGTCGCAGCTTGAGACCATGAGAACTATCTGGTATCCTATGTATTTGGACGCATGCTAAAGTATGAGGTTGAGTTCATGTCGATAGCAAGTGGACGCATGTTCTATGTCTAGAAGAACCAAAAACCAACTCAACTGTTTCCACTTTTTATTAGTTTTCTCTTGATGTTTTAGTCTCTGATGAATCCTTAGAACTGTAGAGGGAGCCCAACTTGTCTTTCCATCTATATGGTTCTAAGAGCTCCTTCTTTTCTCTTTTTCATTTTTTTGTTTTGTGGGAAGTGAGGGGGAGTGGGAACTTTGGTCGTGGAGAACCGGTAAGAAGCAGAAGAGTTTTCTTAAACAGTTGGTTTATAAGCACAGCATCAGAAGATATCTAATATTTATCCGGAAAAATGCACTTTGGTCCCTGTTTAATGCTTCCTTTTCTTGGGTACCCCTCTATATTATTTGTTTGCTTTTTATTTTTTATATTGAAAAAGCATTTAAAGAAGGATAATAGGAGTTAACAGAATAACAGTCAGATTTAACAAAATATACTAGTTCCAGTGGCGGATCTATATAGGGTCCAGGGGGTTTGTCCGAACCCCCTTCGTCGGAAAATTATACTATTTTTACCTGGTAAAATGAGGTTGAACCCCCTTCGATTAGTCCATATATGTACTACTGAACCCCCTCACTGAAAATCCTGGGTCCGCCCCTGACTAGTTCCATTATCGCTTCGATTAGAAGTGCTAACATCCATACTGAATAGTGAATACTTTACATGCATAATCAGGTTGAGAAACCGAAAGCAGAAATAGCATGTGACAAAGGGACGAATTGCTCTTGCATCTTTTTTGTGATATAGGAGAATAATAATCATCACGTTGGTCTTCTAATTTTCCTAGTTACTATCTGGGAGCTTTTTTATTGGAGAAGGCTACAAGACAGTTTCTTACCAACAAAAACATGAGAGATGAATAAACGCATTAAAAGAGAGTTTACTGACTGATCATCACTTCATGAAAATGTAGATGATGTTAATGATCTCCGTGATTTAGCAGATCGATTACTTGCATCTAGTCTTTTTGTACATTGCATGTCCAGCTGTTCTTTCTTGCATCAGGCTGCTTTATGCATGATTTAGTTTTTGTCGACCTATCACCTTCAGTTTAATCTCCTGATCTATGTTATGTGTCCTTCATTAGCCTTGATGCACCCACGCCAAACAGGTGCGACTTGGATATGGGTCCTTTGTGAAAATTCTTAAAATTTTAATGTATCTGGATTATCAGCCAAAAGATATATGCAACAGCTACTTATACACTTATCAGATATGTAACCTAATTTGAATTCATGTAATGGCCCATGACCCTTCTGCATGGGAAGGTCAACTTCTAACCTGTTCCTATCATTGTAGATTGTCTGAGGAAGTTGTGGAAACAGAACACGAGCTTAATGAGCTTAGAAAGCATATATCCGCGCAGGGGATTCTTGTTCAAGATCTCATGAATGGTGTATGTAGAGAATTGGATGAATGGAGCCGAGCTAGTGGTGATGTCCAAGAAGCTAATGAAAGTTCTCGAAGCTCTGATTATGATGATACTTTCATGAATGACATGGAAGATGAAAACGTGTTGTTCTTGGAGAATGTTGATGTTCTTCTGGCTGAGCACAAGATTGAGGAAGTAATAGAGGCAATAGATGCTAAAGAAAGAAGTCATCCTGAGCTGAAAAATTCAGGAGACACGTCATCTACTGAACCGTCATCTTTTAAATCTGCTTTGTCTAAAAGAAAAAAGATGCTCGAGAATCAGCTGGTTGAGATTACTGAACGACCGTCAATTGGCATTGTTGAACTTAAGAAGGCCTTGTCTGATTTGCTCAAGCTTGGGAAAGGTTCTTTGGCACATCAGCTACTTTTTAAGTCATACAGATCTCGTCTTCAGAAAAGTATTGAGGATTTCCTTCCCC